>WNGS01163430.1:30813-41182 GCA_020271785.1 Procambarus virginalis | reverse complement strand
ATGGTACTCAAAGGGTTTCCGGTGGATGTAGTATACATGGATTATGCTAAAGACTTTAATAAGGTACCACATGGAAACTAGCAAGGAAATTACAGGTTCATGGAAAAAATTGTAAAATGGACAAAACAATAGTTAAAACAAAGAGTGCAAAGGGTCATACTAAATGGGAATGAATATGAAGAAATGTGGTAAGTTGAGTACCTCAGGGGTCCATTTTTAGGTCTAAAATATTTTTCATATACTGAACATCTATGATATAGAAGAGAATATAATATAATCAACCACATCCTCATATTTGTAAATGTCTGGCGTTTCACGAGCACTTTGTCCTGGGTTCATATCCTGGCCGGGGAGTAAAATAAAAATGAATTTTGGAGAATTGATTTTTCATTTACCGTCAACAGTAAAAAGAAACATAAGGAAGATCGAGAAAATTCGTGTTAGAATTATTAATCTTACTTTTTCGGTCATATTTAATAATATATGTCTACAGGAAAGACTGCTACCAAATATACTAATATATATATATAATATATATATATATATTATATATATATATATATATATATATATATATATTATATATATATATATATATATATATGACAGTGTCAGACCACGGAGGAAAATTGAAACAGAAATTTCCTTTTATTAATATATCTTCAGAAGGAGTCATGTATTAATATACAAAAGTTCTTAAGGAAATTTCTGTTTCAATTTTCCATAAGGTTACAAGTCTAATTACCACAACCTACCACAACCTACCACAAGCTACACAAGCTTCACAAAGCTTCCTGGCAATACGTTACTAATGAATAAATATGATAGGTTAGGCTGACCTGACCTGACCTGACCTAACCTAACCTAGCCTAGCCTAACCTATCCTAACCTAACCTAACCTAAATTAACCAAACCAAACCAAGTATCTCAAGTTACAAGTATCTCTGGGAATTCTTATTATCTGCTGTTGTAGAATTGACAAAATGGACACTGTGTCAACAAAATTATTCCCACATACTCCGTCACTATGTGATGGAGTACACATAGGGCAGGGGACTGAATTGTCCCTGACAGGGACAATTCTGTAACAAATGTTCTATCATAAAACTTTGTACAGTTTATTAATTTCTTACCGTTTGATGTACCAGGATGATCCATGTGTGCTGAAGTTTTATAGCTGGAGCTGGAAGATCCTGTCGAGATGACTTCTTCAAAGAGACTAATAGCTTTAACTACTTTAAAGCTAAACACTCAAGCTTTGAAAATAAGCACAATTTGCTATTTTAAACAGAATCTGGCAACTCTGATTTAGCATGTAAACATTGACTTGCATTCACAATGTAGTTATTTATTTTTCAACAATTTAAAATGGGTTATGAAAATACACACATTGGTACATTATTGCAAAGGCACTATACTATATACATATATAGATATATAAATTGTTGCAAGTCGAGCAACATATATTTTACATTGAACAACAAATGAGATTGGAAAAGCAGTATTGCCAAAATAGACCCCAGACACCCTGTGGGTAGTAATGGACCCCCATACCGACCCTATGAGGGGTAGTGGACCCCATAATAATACTATGGGCGGTAGTGGACACTATACAAACACTATAGGCGGTAGTTGACTTCATAGCGACCCTCTGGGCGGCAATGGCCGCCATACACATCCAGTGGGTGTTATTATAAATAAATAAATAAATATGTTTATTCAGGAAAGGTACATACATAAAGTGATTTTACATAAGTGGATCGATTTATAGATAGAGCTAGTGCATACAATGCCTAAAGCCACTATTACGCAATGCGTTTCGGGCAAGAAAACATTAATATCTAAAACTTAATACTAATTGAGCAAAAAGAATAAAATGTTTTGAGAACAGATACAAATAAAGATAAAAAAAGGGGGGAACATGACTGAAAAACCAGCACAAATACAATATGTAGACAAACAGTGTTGAATAAAAAAATAAGACATGGGTTGACAATAGAGGGGGTAAGGTAGGTTACAGGGAATTTATCAGGTAGTGTTTAGTTTTACATAATTTATTGGACCCCATACTCATCCTGTGGGTGGTATTGGACCCCATACCCATCCTGTGGGTGGTTGGAGCCCCATACCCATCCAGTGGGTGACAGTGGACGCCTTACTCATCCTGTGGGTGGTATTGGACCCATACTCATCCTGTGGGTGGTTGTGAGCCCCATACACATCCTGTGGGTGGTAGTGGACGCCATACTCATCCTGTGGGTGGTATTGGACCCCATACCCATCCTGTGGGTGGTTGTGAGCCCCATACACATCCAGTGGGTGACAGTGGACGCCATACTCATCCTGTGGGTGGTATTGGACCCCATACCCTTCCTGTGGGTGGTTGGAGCCCCATACACATCCAGTGGGTGACAGTGGACGCCATACTCATCCTGTGGGTGGTATTGGACCCCATACCCATCCTGTGGGTGGTTGTGAGCCCCATGCACATCCTGTCGGTGGTAGTGGACGCCATACACATCCAGTGGATGGTATTAAGAACATAAGAACATAAGAACAAAGGCAGCTGCAGAAGGCCTATTGGCCCATACGAGGCAGCTCCTATTTATAACCACCCAATCCCACTCATATTTATTTATTTTATTTATTTATTTATGCATATACAAGAAGGTACATTGGGAATGTGTGGATACATAAAATGGTAATTACAGTCTTGTAAAGCCACTAGTACGCGCAGCGTTTCGGGCAGGTCCTTAATCTAAGAAAATTTTAAGTAGGTAAATACTTGCAAGATTATAAAAAAATGATAACAGATACATGGCAAAAAAAAAAAATAGAGAAAATTGTAGGTACAGTGGATTAAAGCACATAGGCAGCTAAGATTGATTGCAATGACAGCTTGAATGGTAGTTGACAAAAATTGGTAGGCACAAAACAGCATAAGGCTAGCACATAAAAGAAGACAGCAATGAACACAATGATAAGGTTGGTAGGGTTAAATACATAAAAATTAGGAGATTGGGTAACACTAGGTACAGAGCAAATTTAAAGCTCAGTGTAGGAAACTAAGAAGATGAAATCAGGTACTTTTTGGTTTTGTTTTTAAATAAGGCAAAACTTTTACAGTTTTTCAATTCACTAGGGAGTGAGTTCCATAGACTAGGTCCCTTAATTTGCATAGAGTGTTTACACAGATTAAGTTTGACCCTGGGGATATCAAAGAGATATTTATTTCTGGTGTGGTGAAAATGGGTCCTATTACATCCATCCAGGGAGAGTTTCAGAGCATGGTTTGCATTTAAAAACAGGGTTTTGTAAATGTAGTTGACACAAGAGAATGTGTGGAGGGAGTTAATATTTAGCAAGTTTAGAGATTTAAACAAGGGAGCTGAATGTTGTCTAAAAGCTGAGTTAGTTATTATTCTGATAGCAGATTTTTGCTGCGTGATGATGGGCTTAAGGTGGTTTGCAGTGGTAGACCCCCATGCACAGATACCATAATTAAGATAGGGGTAGATTAGTGCATAATATAGTGAGAGGAGAGCGGAGTTAGGAACATAATATCTGATTTTGGAGAGTATACCAACTGTTTTAGAGACTTTCTTAGTTATGTGTTGTATGTGGGTGCTGAAGTTGAGTCTCTTGTCTAGGAATAGGCCAAGAAACTTGCCATCATTTTTATTACTGATGTTAATATTGTCTATCTGTAGCTGAATTGCATTTGATGATTTGCTTCCAAATAAGATGTAGTAAGTCTTTTCAATGTTTAATGTTAGTTTGTTAGTTGACATCCAGAAGTGGACTTTTTTTAATTCATTATTCACAACATTATTTAGTGTATGTGGGTTGAGGTCTGAATAGATAAGGGTAGTATCATCAGCAAACAATATAGGTTTGAGAATATTAGAGACATTAGGCAGATCATTTATATATATAAGAAATAGAAGAGGTCCTAAGATACTGCCCTGAGGCACTCCAACGGTAATTGGTAGAGTGGAAGAAGTTGTATCATTGATGGTTACATATTGGTGTCTGTCACTAAGATAGGATCGGATGTAGTCAAGGGCAAGGCCACGGATTCCATAATGCTGAAGTTTAAGTAAGAGGTAGTTGTGATTAACAGTATCAAAGGCTTTTCTTAGGTCAATGAAGAGTCCAATTGGAAACTCATTTTTGTCAAGGGCTGAGTAGATTACGTCAAGGAGACTAATGNAGGGGTAGATTAGTGCATAATATAGTGAGAGGAGAGCGGAGTTAGGAACATAATATCTGATTTTGGAGAGTATACCAACTGTTTTAGAGACTTTCTTAGTTATGTGTTGTATGTGGGTGCTGAAGTTGAGTCTCTTGTCTAGGAATAGGCCAAGAAACTTGCCATCATTTTTATTACTGATGTTAATATTGTCTATCTGTAGCTGAATTGCATTTGATGATTTGCTTCCAAATAAGATGTAGTAAGTCTTTTCAATGTTTAATGTTAGTTTGTTAGTTGACATCCAGAAGTGGACTTTTTTAATTCATTATTCACAACATTATTTAGTGTATGTGGGTTGAGGTCTGAATAGATAAGGGTAGTATCATCAGCAAACAATATAGGTTTGAGAATATTAGAGACATTAGGTGTAAATTGTAAGGTGTAGTGTAAATTATGTAGTATGCTGCACGCCCACACCTTAGATCATTGTGTATTAGTGTCAACTTAATACACTTTCACGTTCCACGACTCGATAAGCGTCACTCATTTTTCTCCCAATTCCTCACCGACGACGCTGCGCGGAGTCACTCATTAAAATATTGTTAAAAATTTAAATTTTATCAGATCAATCTGGTAGTGGTTTTAAAATGAGCGCCTTTAAATTGCGCACAATTTAGCACCCATATGTCACTTGAGCAGGATATATATTTATCTCTTGAATGCACCTCAAGCGGCATTGGAAAAAAATATTTCTATAAAATCCAATTCTTATCCGATCGACTTGGGGATAATTTAAGCATGTTTACCATTAAATTTTCGTTTTTTCTAATAGTCACATAGCCTATTATTGAGAACGGAGTTCGCTTGTATCTTCGTGGTAATACTATTGTAAAATGTTGACATGACGAGTGTAATCGACGAGTTTTTTTTATTTGGTGCCGGTCACACATATCCTTGTGTGACATTTTATACATATGTTCTTCTAGAACATTCTATTGCGAACATATTGGTAAAAAAATTATGTACATCGAAAACTGAGGTCAGGACAGTGAAAAGAATAAGACTTTTCAAAAGGCGTTTCGCAGATCTGCCGTCGGGTAGAGGTAATACTTCAGCCACTTCCCACACTCTTGCTGGTGGGCCGCGATCATGATTCTACAATTATATGCATATGTCCGTGAAGGGAATTTTATTGCGGTCACAGTGATACCAAAATAAACGACGTAGCACAAATCTGGGATTTACAAACATGAAAAGTTCATAAACATTTCAGCGCTGTTTGACGCTCACGGCTAACGACCGCCATAGTTTCTTATTTGGTGTGGTTCTCATGTCAGGTTTGGTGAAAGTGTAGGTATATATTACTCTAGCGCATTCTCTGGCGAACACATTGATACCAAATTTAAATACATACCGCGAAAATTAAGCTCAGCAACCCTCCGTGGAGGGTTGCTGAGCAGTCCGTGGTACACGCAGTCTCCGTGGTGTAGTGGTAAGACACTCGCCTGGCGTTCCGCGAGCGCTATGTCATGGGTTCGTATCCTGGCCGGGGAGGATTTACTGGGCGCAATTCCTTAACTGTAGCCTCTGTTTAACGCAACAGTAAAATGTGTACTTGGATGAAAAAACGATTCAACGCGGCGGGGGATCGTATTCCAGGGACCTGCCCGAAACGCTACGCATACTAGTGGCTGTACAAAAATGTAACAACTCTTGTATATATCTCAAAAAAAAAAAAAAAAGATTATAAACATTTCAGTGCTGACGGGCAGTTGGCCCACACGCCTGGGCTCAATTGGGGGTCAAGGTTAGCCTACTCCCGGGAACGGGAAAGTGTATACAGTATATACAGGTTATATTAATATAACCCTTATTAATAACTATATAAATAACGAAATTAGTAGTATACCACACAAAATTGTTAAGAATGTGTGATAAGTGTGATACAAAATACTTTGGTGTTACAAACACTTTTCCCCAAGAGTGTAACACTTATATGCTGTGTTTACTGTATTAACCTGCAATGTAAAATGTGATTCTTGCACTTTGATTCGTAAATTTGGGTCCCTCTTGAGGGTCTTGAAGTAGAGGGTAGAAATAGCCTTATCTACTTTATCCTTTTGATGTATTTTATTGTTTCTATAGACGTACCTAAACCATTTTGAGAACGCAGTTTGATCAAAGTTTCCCCAATTGTGTGTTTCTGCTTTCTCTTAGTCATACAACATAAGAAGCTTCAATTATATTTTATCTCTCTTCTTGGAACTCCCTTGTTGAATTAGGTTTAATTTGTTTGGAGCATTCCCATGACGTTGAAAATTGTTGTCTTTGTTCTTGTGTTGTGCTTGAACGTTTTGCAAATTTTGTCTTCAACTTTCTTGGTTTCATTGACTCATTTGGCAAAGCTTTGATAAAAATAACACATTGAGATCTTTTTCTCCATTCATGATGGACGTGAATTCACATTAAACATATGAAGCGTCGTACGCTCTGACACACACATGATAGGCTTCAAATTCTGTATCTAAAACACAAGAATAATTCAGACTGTATTATTAAATATATAATATAAAGAACTTTTCCGTGCAAACAGCGAGGTGGACTTCGTACTCTGATATCCAAGAGAGAACTGGCTCAAACTATCAGCCAACCAAATTAAGGGACGTCCTCTAAGTAATACGGTTACATTGGTAGTATTACGACGAACGCACAGTCGGCTGATTCTGATATTGGTTTCAAGCCACATGACCAGGTAGTGCTAGCCACCTTGCCAGAGTGATGTCAGGTAGCCAGTAAGTGCACCGGGTTAGGGAGTTAGTCAGGTGGTGGGGGTAAGTGAGTGAGGGCTTTCCTTGGCTGCAGTGCCACCAAGTTTTGTGGAAAATGTGCAGAAGTATATGGAGTTAGACGGCCGTTTGAGTGCCGTAAGGTTTCTACCAACAGGGATCGCACATCTAAGCTGGTATTGTTGTTACACTCGTATGGGCCAATAGGCCTCTGCAGTTACCTTCATTCTTAAACACACGAGGACTAATATATACAAACTCGCTTATTCATCGATTGGTTGAGTGTCAAGTTGATTTTTTTATATCAACTATATTTTAATGGATTTAAACCAGTTTCTCAACATGGAGCATATGAACCACATGGGGGGCAAAAATAGAAAATGGGTTGTGTGATATTAGTGAATGCCATTTTCTTTGCTCTATATGAGAGGGATAAAGGGGGGGGGTGATTTTGACATTATTATAAAAAGTTGAGAACCATTGGTTTGAACTTTAAATGTCATAGCTCAGTGACGAACACAGGTGAAATTATTAATGGACAGTCAGTTGTGTCACTGGAAGCAAGTTCATATTATTTTCGACTTGATTTTGCTAAGCCAGCAAACTCTAAAACTTAACCCCCTCCACCCCCCCCCTGAACTAAAAAAAAAATCCATGAGGGAATTACCCCTGAACTAAACAGTTTATTACACTCAATAATTTAAGTTTGAGCCATATATATAATAAACTACATTTATAGGTATGAAGTAACAGTATCATGTATATATTCAAGCATGTATTAATATCATGGATCAAAATCATTTCAAGGTGATGTAGATAGGCTTCCAAAATTATCAAAAACACCGGCAGATAGTTTAATACTGACAAAAGTAAGGTTATGAGGCAAGGTAATGATGATAGTCACAGGATATCAGAGGGAAGGTGATGAGATTGAGAAAGGAATCTGTCATAATTAGAGAGAACTGTAAGCAAAAAAAAAAAATTATGCATAACTGTTCGAAATAAGTCAAAAGGACCCTGGGAATATTTCTAGAAGCGTTAGCAATAAAACACCTTGTGTTTTTCTGCAGCTGTAACTAGCTAGTTAGGCCTCATTTAAATTATGATGTTCAGTTTTGGTAGCCGTACTATAGAACGCGTCATGCATAGAATGACAATGTTAACACCACGAATTAGGAACCTTCCATGTGGAAAAAGATAGTTAAAGCTTAATTCATTATCTAGAAAGGCGAAGAGTTAGGGGGGGCCCTGATTGAAGTGTACACGTTAAACTGTTTGAGACAAAGTACATCTTACAGGGATAAAGTTGCTTAGGGTATTTCTACCCCCTTCCCCAAGCGTACAAGCTGAAGAACGGGCATAACAAGGTTAAGGTATAAAATACATAAACACTTAATAGAATACGAAACAATGGATGAAAATGAGCTAAGTTTAGATTTAGGAAAGACCTGGATAAATACTGGTTTGGTAACAGGGTTGTTGATTTGTGGAACAAATTATCGGGTAATATAATAGATGTAGGGGTCCCTTGATTGTTTCAAGCGTAGGTTAGACGCATATGATGACTGAATATAAATAGAAGCTGCCATGTGAGGGGCCAATATTCTTGATTTTATGTTCTTAAAGCAGACGTGGATTGTTTTACCGATCGTTTCAACCGTTAACAGGAGCTGCCCTTAATGTCCAAATATGTTTTCTACTGTTCTGATGCTAGAAAGAATAATAATGGCAGAAGTTAATAACTATATAATAATAATCACGAAATAATGGAACCAAATTAGACCGTTATCGAACTAGAAAAAATAATAAATTATGGTTTGTGAATTAGGTTGTAGACTAATGATACAAAATCAGGGCAATGTTGGTTAGCAACCAAAGTGTCCTCTCGAATAATGCATCCCATTTTAACGTTTAAAATTCCAAACAGCAATTTAGTTCTTCATTTTATGTCCGTCGTGGCAACTCCAGAGGACGGGCTGATGTAACCGGCGTGTGACTGCTGAAGTGATTCAAGTGTGTGTTAGTGTTTCTTATTAGTCTTAAGTTCATTATAAACAAACTACCAAGACTGGATGTGTTGATCAAAGGCTGCTTCAGCGTCTATGTGTTTCGTTATGTCCTTCTCATTGTAAATATCAAATAAGACTGCTCAGCCTTAGAGAAGCTTAATTTTAAGAAGCGACTTCATACATTATTTTCCGAAAACACATTAGTTGTTCATGGGTTTGAGACGAGAAAACATGTTTTCTCTGCAAGACTTGGAATTACATGCGAAATTTGGCAAATAAGTCACACCTTGTTAAAACATGTTTATTTCATAATAATATAAATAGTTTATTTTGTTTATCTATATAAATAAAAATTGAAATGTCCATTTGTTCAAAATCGCTAATCTCCAAAAGTTCTAAACTGATTGCTTTGAATTTTTCACACAATGTTCCTTTCGCATCCGAGCGACTTTTATATACATATTATATAGATGTCACTTCTGTGACGGAAAAAAAACATGCTTTCTGGAAAATTTTTTTCGTGTTTTCACGTGAGCGAAATCTTCGAAACTACTTACGATGGCTTTGAAATTTTGACACAACGTTGCATTCGAATAGGCGCGTATTTTTATATACTTATTATATACATGACTTACCTATGACCAGGATTTTTTTTAGACAGCACCATCTGTTGGACGTAAGAGCAACACGTGCTGTAATCTCTGAAAGTTCTTCACCGATTGCTTTGAAATTCTGACATATCATTTCATTCGAATATACACATGCTTTTATACTGCTATATGGATGCCACACCTGGACAGATAAAACGTGTTTTTCTCAAACAGCGCCATCTGTTGCACATAATAGCAACACACTTCCAATACTAAATTGAATTTTCATAGATTTCGATTTTTTATTTTATTTGTATTGAATTATTTTGTGAGACATTGTGTTGGAATTGAGCTGTGTTATTTACCATACAGTTCATTTCATAAGTATAAGTATAAATGCCACACCTGTGACAGGTGAAAGTATTCTTTTCTTATGAAATAACGCCATCTGTCGCACATAAGAGCCCACACACTATCCTAAATGTTACGATTACATTTCAATATCTTCGATTGCATTGACAAATTCAATATTCATACATTTCGATTTATTTTCATTTTAATTTCATTATTGTGACTGCATTGAAACCGAGCTGTGTTGTTACCATACTATTCATTTCGTGTACTCACCTAGTTGTGCTTGCGGGGGTTGAGCTCTGGCTCTTGCCTCTTTGGTCCCGGCCTCTCAAACCGTCAATCAACAGGTGTACAGTTTCCTCCTGAGCCTATGGGTTTCGATCACATATCTAACCTTGAAACTGTGTATGGAGTCAGCCTCCACCACATCGCCTT
>WNGS01163430.1:1260-29813 GCA_020271785.1 Procambarus virginalis | reverse complement strand
AAAAGTTAGGTTAGGTTAGGTTAGGTATTTTAGGTAGTCGAAAAACAATTAATTCATGAAAACTTAGCTTATTAGGCAAATCGGCCTTGCATAGTAGGCCGAGAAGTGCGTTCTGGCTACTAGTACGACATATAATATATATATTATATATTATATATATATATATATATATATATATATATATATATATATATATATATATTTAAGATAAATAGGAAAACCAGGATATACTGAACATCTTGTTTCAGATTCTTTACTTTAAAATGCATAACGTTTCGAATACTTCTTGTATTCATCATCAGATCTAAAAGAAAATAGAAATCACAATCAAATAAGAGGCAAACAAAGAACTCATACTGAATATAACTGCCTATCAAAGAAAGGAAAATTATTAAAAAACAAAACACTTAAGCTTACTTAAAGTGATCAATACAAATAAAACTTATTAACTGTCACATAGAAAAGCTAATTCAAAAAACATTAAATTACAACAAGAATTTTATAACTACTACAACAAACCATACTATTAAACTTACGTGAAGTGATCAACTGGAATGAGACTTGATAGCTACCACATATATACTAAACACTATAACAAATATTCATATCATGACTACAAATCTACAAAAAATGTATATAAAATACAAACAGAGTAAGCGACAATTATAAAATACTACTCAAAATCGTATAAAAACTCAAATATTAAATAAAACTAAATAACAAAAAATGTATATGTATCCTAAATAAAAAGATTATAATAATGTACAATGTCAAGACCTGAAATAAGTAAGAAAAGGCAAAAACATGGTAGACTAAACAAAATTATAATAAAATTAAACTACCAGAATGAACTATAAAGCAAATTACAGGGCCTACTGTGCACTACACAGTGTACAATTGAACAGCCGAAAGGTTGCTATTTAATAAAGGCCGCAGCTCCTTTATATATAAGGATTCCATTATTCTCAAATCTGACTGGCCATTTATACAAGTGTCCAAAATTTTAAAATCAGATTCCAGCAGAGAATGATTAAACTCATAACAATGGTTTCTAATCTCCGAAAATGCTGGTTTAGACAATGGTAATCCAGTCCTAAAAGAAACTCCCCGGTGCTCAAGTATCCTAATCTTAAAGTTCCGAATGGAACTCCCGATATATCCAGCATTACAGCTGGAACAATTATACATATATACGATATTAGAGCACAGGGGGGTAGGCACTTTATCTTTAAATTTAAAATAAGAGCCTATGGTATTAGTGTTGACAAAGATAAATCTAAAGTCTACTTGAGGATAACAATGCTGCAACATTTTCCTCAAACGACTCCTTACAGAAAAACTAATAGTGCCATAAAATGGTAATTTAATATATTTAATATCCCTTTCTACTGTAGCAATCCTACACGATGGGTGAAACTTCTTATTTAAGAAATTCCTTATAAAAGTATAAATCATATGTAAAGGATAACCATTGTTTGAAAAAAATTTCACAAGAAAATTAATTTCTTGATCAAAGTTATTCCAATTTGAACATAAAACAAAGGCCCTATTCAGTAAAGTATTAATTGCATTTTTCTTAAAGATATCAGGAACAAAAGAATTAAAATTTAAACCTAAACCAGTAAAAGTTGGTTTTCTAAAAACATTAGTGTTGAACCCATTAAGGTTGTTCACTTTGACATCAAGAAACGATAATGAATTATCCACTTCACGCTCCGCAGTGAAACGTATATTACTATGTTGTGCATTAAGATACTCTCTAAATTTCTCAATATGACATTGGTCCCTAAATAACAAAAAAGTGTCATCTACATATCTCCTGTACAAGACTGGTTTAAAGGCCAAAGGACATTTATCAAGCCAATTTGTTTCATGAAAACTCAAAAACGCATTAGCGAGTGCAGGACCTAAGGGAGACCCCATTGCTACTCCATCGATTTGTTTATAAAATTTATTATTAAACATAAAGACAGAGTCTTTAACCGCTAATTCTAACAACCGTCTGAATATTTTACTACAAAACCCAGACACTAAATTAGTGTCAGCAAATAGCTGATTTATACAAATATCAATGGTTTCCAACAGAGGAATATTAGTAAAAAGTGATTCAACATCGAAACTGGCCATTATAGTTGGTAACTCAAAATTTAAAGAGGAAAGTTCCTTTACAAAATCCTGAGAATTTCTCACAGTAAATTCATTATGCGTTAATGGTTCTAATAATGGAACCAGAAACTTTGCCAGTTTATAGTTAAAAGTGCCAATCGCTGATAAAATAGGACGAATCGGTATACCCGTTTTATGAACTTTAGGTAACCCATATAAGATGCCTGGCTTAGAGCCAGTTGCAAGCAATTTTGTATAATCAAAAAGACAGTCTTTCAGACCTCTTAAAACTCTATTTAGTTTATCCTTACATTTTAAAATATACGAAAAGGGGTGTATATCAACACACTTAAATTTAGAGGGGTCTTCTAACAACTTTTCAACCTTATTTACATAGTCTAACTTGTCCAAAACCACTATATCTCCTTCTTCAAGCCAATAATACAATCCAATTTTCTTTTGTCAAATGGGGGGAATGTAGATTTAATTTACCAAAATCATTAAATTCTTCATGTGCTAAGGAAGAAACAGTACTGATGATACTGGTCCAACTATAATTTGTACCAGTCCTTAGGGTACATGTTTTCAATGTATTACATAACCGCTCAAAACCTAAAAAATGATTAACAAATTTAGGTTTTTTACACGTCAACCCGAAGTCTAACCCCAGAGAGAGAAGTTCTTTCTCGACGGGAGACAAAATTCTCTTTGAAAAATTAAAAACCACCTTATCAGGGTCCAGTGAGTTAAATGAAGGTATACCTAAGTTCCTCAATTTCTTCCCACGAATAAGTCTACATTTTTCAACCCTTTTATAATTATAACTTTCATATTTACATTTCAAGGATGCAAAATCAACCCAGGAAACCAAGATCTTGAATTTCTCCAAGTTCACATGCAATTCACTTTTCAACCTATTTACCCGCTTCTGCTTTTCAGAAATTTCAAAGTCCAGCAATCTTAGTAACCAAGAATTATATTCACTTGTCAATGCAAATTTGTCGGAATACACTTTAAACCTCAGGAATCTTGGAACCAAACGATGCACCTTACAGGTTTGTAGAAATTCCAAATCCAAGTGCGCCTTCTTAACTGCAAAATCCACTTTTTCTATTTTTCTGTATGAAGTAACTACAGGTCTTCCGTATCGTTTTAATAAAACATTTATGATCGATGTTCCCTTCGGGAATCTTAATTTTAAGATAAATAGGAAAACCAGGGATATACTGAACATCTTGTTTCAGATTCTTTACTTTAAAATGCATAACGTTTCGAATACTTTACTTTCGAATAATAATAGGGCCTTTGTTTTATGTTCAAATTGGAATAACTTTGATCAAGAAATTAATTTTCTTGTGAAATTTTCTTCAAACAATGGTTATCCTTTACATATGATTTATACTTTTATAAGGAATTTCTTAAATAAGAAGTTTCACCCATCGTGTAGGATTGCTACAGTAGAAAGGGATATTAAATATATTAAATTACCATTTTATGGCACTATTAGTTTTTCTGTAAGGAGTCGTTTGAGGAAAATGTTGCAGCATTGTTATCCTCAAGTAGACTTTAGATTTATCTTTGTCAACACTAATACCATAGGCTCTTATTTTAAATTTAAAGATAAAGTGCCAACCCCCCTGTGCTCTAATATCGTATATAAGTATAATTGTTCCAGCTGTAATGCTGGATATATCGGGAGTTCCATTCGGAACTTTAAGATTAGGATACTTGAGCACCGGGGAGTTTCTTTTAGGACTGGATTACCATTGTCTAAACCAGTATTTTTGGAGATTAGAAACCACTGTTATGAGTTTAATCATTCTCTGCTGGAATCTGATTTTAAAATTTTGGACACTTGTATAAATGGCCAGTCAGATTTGAGAATAATGGAATCCTTATATATAAAGGAGCTGCAGCCTTTATTAAATAGCAACCTTTCGGCTGTTCAATTGTACACTGTGTAGTGCACAGTAGGCCCTGAAATTTGCTTTATAGTTCATTCTGGTAGTTTAATTTTATTATAATTTTGTTTTAGTCTACCATGTTTTTGTCTTTTCTTACCTATTTCAGGTCTCGACATTGTACATTATTATAATCTTTTTATTTAGGATACATATACATTTTTTGTTATTTAGTTTTATTTAATATTTGAGTTTTTATACGATTTTGAGTAGTATTTTATAATTGTCGCTTACTCTGTTTGTATTTTATATACATTTTTTGTAGATTTTAGTCATGATATGAATATTTGTTATAGTGTTTAGTATATATATGGTAGCAATCAAGTCTCATTCACCAGAGTACTTTGCTTTAGGAGGTCAGACCCCACCCTGATCCGGTGCATTATACCGGTAAGAGACGGGAGACCTCTTAAAGAAAGTGCAACCCTCTAGTTCAGGCTCTCCTGCACCCAGCACTGCCGGGTGGATAAATATAGGGCAGCAACGATTAGAGCCTCCTGAACATGCTGTTCAGAGTGAAGGTGCGGTTCCGAGGAACCGACACCACATACAGCAAGATCGAGATAATGAATCTACTATCATCAACCTCTGGGGTAGCACCCATCGACGTCGTTATGGACGTGAATGGGCCCCAAATTCTTTTCAGTAGTGCAGCAGCACTAGAAAGCCTATTCACCACGACAACGACCACTGCACTCGAAGAACAGGGCCTAACACTCGTGCCTCCCTACCAGTTCCTGGCAGTAAGGACTATATTCATTCACAGAGTGAGTGACATCATCGCTGAACGACCAGCTTCTGAGATTGTGAAGAGCATAAACACCCAAAACAGATCCCTCACGGCCATATCGGCCCACCTCATTCAGCAGGATGTAAACAGAAAGCCAACCCTCAAGGTCACCCTCAAGACTCCGGCAGAGGCTACTCTCGCGGCCGACAACGGCCTCAGATGCTGTGGAGTGGCCTGCACACCCCACCAGATCTCCAGGCAGCGATATTTCCACCTGCGTCAGTGCTTTCGGTGTTATCAATACACCCACTATTCACAAAAGTGCCCAAATCCGAAGCAGAAATGCAGCATCTGTGCTGGGGAACATCATCACAAGACCTGCACAGCTGCCACCAAACGTTGTCTACTCTGCGACGGTGACCACACAGCCGTCTCTCCAGACTGCCCCAAGCGACAAGAGGAAATCAAGCAAATGACAGAAGCCAGACCAAGAAACTCTACTCCAAAAACGAAGGAATTTAACATTCAAGAACATGCCTTCCCAACTCTCCCGACGGGTGGCGCCGCGAGCGGCGAGCAACCCAACTACTGGACCAGCAACTCCCGAGCCAGCCAATCACAGCATCAGACGACACCTCTGCACCAATCCTCACTCACACCGCCTCCAGCCACCTCTGACAGCACTGTAGCAGCTTTGATACACTTCGCTACTGAACTCTCAGGAGGTGATCTCAGACAACGGTACAGAATACTAAATGAACTATACAAGGCAAACAATCTTCCCACGTTCGTAATTCCAGAGGCCATGTTTACTGCTGGCTCCTCTCCACCAGAGCCCGACCCCGTTCCAGAGACGCCAGAGCCCGACCCCGTTCCAGAGACGCCTGTCAACCGGGACCATACAACTCCAGATACACCAGCAACTCCAGATACACCAGCAACTACATCTGATACCGTGGCTTCTGATACCACGTCTTCTGATGACGACTCGAACGCCTATGTTGAAATTGAAACACAAACATCACCCCCAGCACCAGAGACCACTGCAGCACACTCACCATACTTATTACCAGTGCAATCTCAAAGAATCGACGACGAACGTGAAAAGCAGATTTATGGATCTCCTGAATACAGGCGCCTCACCAGTAAATTCTACAATGTGAAGTTTGCAGAAGCGTGCTGAACAACCCAAACGAAGAATTTTGGAATGTACCGAATGAAGAAATCTTCTCGCATTGCGATGAAGCAACATTGTTTAAGGATCTCTTCCCACCTGACTACCCCCAGTACAAGGAACATCAAATGATTACTAGAAGTAAGAAAAAATAGAAGATCTAAGAAGAAACCAACTGAGAGCAGCCGCTCTCTTCCCCCTCTTTAGGGGGATGGGGACCTAATTTTGCTTGTTTTGAGATGGTGGTACCCGACGTAGACACACTCCACACACCAAGAAGAAAGAAAACCTCCACTGCCGCCTTCCAGACCCGTCTCCCAGCCTAGCCAGATATGGATTGATACAGCATCTACACTCTGACAAGCAGCTGGGTCTAGCCCTGGCACTTTTTCTTCAACTTCAGCATTTCCTCTCACCGACTTCTCTTCAGCTGTCCCCACTTCAAGGCTCGCCCCAATGGGCATCTTCTCCTGTATCATTCAGATTCAGATTCAGTCTCATTCCACATCAAACCAATCAGCATCGTTGCAGGAGTAGCATCGTCTCGCTCGCAGTGTGACTTAGGCGGCCCTCTGCTTGAGCGCTACGCACGCCACTCTACCAACGTCTGATACCTCTCTGAGTGCGTGAGTGGATGGATCGATCAGCTCGCCAGCCATAAAGCAAGCCAGCATCGTCTCGCTGTCCTACAGCAGCTGTATTCTCCAGCCTTGACGAGCACTTCGGTGCAGCCAAAAACTAGTTCCAGCCAGCCAGCAGTGTATTGGAGCAGAACCAGGCGCTTCCCAGCCAGCATCTAGTCCAAGCAGTGACATCTTCCTCGTGGCATCTTCTGTGTGTTGTCCAATGTGCTTGTGTCAGGTCGGACTGCATTTAGGTGAACAGCCCCACTTCGAGCCAGAACAGGCCCAGGTGAGAAGACGGAAGTTCACCTTTTGCAGTTGCGTCATGGCATAGGTGCATTCTTTTTCTCCTCTTCTAAAATTCTTCCGTTTCTGACACTGCCGAGCCAGTTGTGGAATCTCGTGATCGTGCGAGCCCACCATAACTGGGGGTTGCAACCTTCCTGAACACGGTGTTTGTTCGTGGTGAGACCCTTAGGCCAGGTCTTAGACCTGGCCTACACACTGACCCCCACTGAGCTTATGGAATCACAGTGATTGGCACAAGACACGGGACTGTCAGTAGATAGTGAGTCACAATGGCTCACTGTCTACGGATGACCTACACTGGAAACACACCCATAGACACAATTGACTGCATCACTACCTTCTTCAATGCCACTGGCACACCTGCCACTAACCACATCAAACATGCCAACACAAACACCATAAAATTTCTCATTGCCTCAGAAGACGACCTTTTTGCCTGTTTCAGGGAACCTGCTCTAAGTAAACTCACACAAGCCTCACTGACTCCTGTCCTCACTATCGAACAGAAAACCAAATGCTCTGTACTTGTAAGAAATGTTGACAGCTCTGTCCTATCAGCACCTAACAATATCAATCTCTCTCAAGACATCTCACGCAGGAATGCTATTACTGTGATGGAGATATACCCAGTGCCAAAAAAAAAAACTCAAGATCCAATGCTCCTCCCCCACTGAAGCTCAAAAACTCTTACATCATGGGATTAAAATCCTCAACACCAGTACTCCTCCCTATCTCATTAGTCCTGTTGACTATCTTCCTTTGCTACAGTGTTTTAAATGCTACAAGTATAATCACGAAACACGAAGGTGTAAAAGCACACAAATTTGCTCAAAATGCTCTGCTGAAGGCCATTTCTATACTCAGTGCTCTGCCACTATCCTAAAATGCACCAACTGCCAAGGTGCTCACTCAGCAGTTGACAAATCTTGCCCTTTGAGAAAGCAAACCCTAAAATCTCTTCGCAATAACCAACCTCGCACTCATGCACAACCTCATTCTTCTTCCTCAACCTCCCATAACCTGTCTCATCACCAAACAACATCAGCCACCTCAATGTCCTATGCCAGTGCCCTCAATGCTTCACCTCACCAGCAACATCATCTCCATAATACTGCACAACAAACTCAATCATCTCCACCTCTCTTCCCTCACCCACCACCTCCACCTTATTCTCCTCTTCAGAACCTTTCATATGAACGAGTCACTGCCTGTGTGCAAGCTGCTTACTTGAAGGCTAAGGACGATGGCCGTGACTTTGCTGACTATCTTCCTATCTTTCTCACTCATAACGGCCTTCCTAGTATTTCTGTTCCTCCTACTCAGCTATTGCGCTCTGCTCCATTCTCGCCTACAGTCTTCAGTCCACAAAACACCACACTTCAGATGTGGGAAATACTACAGTTCCCCACAATGTCCCCCAACCCACCCCAGACTACTACAGAAAACGGTGCCACTAACCAAACAGCACATCCTGGACTATCCCAAACTGCATCATCCATGTCAAAAGCACTTTCAACTTCTTCTCCAAACATTGTTCCCTCCACTTCTAATCAGACTACAAACACTACAACCTCTGATACCGCTCACCCGGTCCCTGTAATAAGCCTTCTGCCTGCCTCCATCCCCCAACAACTCCAGTCATTTTTTCTGTCTCATCACATCTCCCGAAGCCGCTCATAACCCGTTGTCTTACTCCCACCTCCCGCTGTCAATTACCCATATTGCCTACCACCCTCCTCCAAGGTGCACCTTCTTCAGTAACTGCCCAAGTCATTGAATCACGCAAACCTCATGCTCATGTACATGCACAAAACCCCACCAGCACCTCATCAAAACCTAAAAATTCATAAAGATCATCCAATTCAATGTGCGGGCATATTTCTCCATCAGACACATGGTGTCAGATTTTATTGAGATCGAGAAACCTGATGTGCTGTTATTAAATAGCACATACATTACGAACTCACATAAAATCAAACATCATGGCTACTCCTCTTACCAATCACCAGATGAAGCACATGAAGGAGTTGCAATACTCATCCGTTCTTCATACAAACACGAACTCTTACACACTCATTGGCTTCACAAACATTTCCTAGCCATTAAAGTTCACACACAGATGGGCCCTCTCATCATCTGCACAACCTATACCCGTCCTAACACCGGCATTCCCATGCAAGATTTCATAACTCTCTTCAACCACACTCACTTGCCTGTTTTCTGCTGGCAGACCTCAATGCACAACATCCCACATTCCACCACAATACCACAAATCAGCATGGCAGACAGCTTCATCAAATATACACCCAAAAACATTTATTCTTTCTTGGACCTGATTTCCCCACTTTTTTCAATCATTTAGGTTCTGGCAGGCCTGATCTCATATTCACCAACAGACATGGCAGCAACTTGCAACACTTTATTTCACCAGGGCCCATTACGGGCTCTGATCATATTCCCTTAATTATCACAGTCTCCACAAATCCTATTCTCATCCCCAGTACTCCTCAATTCTCATATCATAGAGCAAACTGGGACATGTTCAAACAACACATTGATGACACTGATCTCACTTATGAATACAATGACAAACATCACACTGACATCGACACACAAGCACGCAACATACAAGACACCATCATTCATGCAGCAAACATATCTATTCCTAAAACAAACACAAACCACATTTCACTTTCACCCCCTCCATTCGCTCAAAACGCCTCTTAGCTTGTTATCACACTAGATTCTTACAAAACATACATCGTCATGGACAAATACTATGGGACCTAACAGCATTAAAAAACCACATCCTTAACAGCCTGGATGAAGATCACACAAAACATTGGAAACACCTCATAGAACAAGCAGAACAATACAGAAAACTGACACCTCAAGAGTTCTGGAGGCGGATTAAACGATTACAAGGATCAACTCACACACCGTTTAAATACCTTCTTCATAATAACAACAAAATCACTGATCCTGATGCAGTACTCAACATTTTTAAACACCACTGGGAACAAATCTTTCACCCACATCCTCCTGAACCAGTTGCACGCCCCAACATTGACAGAGTCGAAGACTGGATACACCAAAATAGACAAGCAACTACACCAGACGACCTCATCCACCTTGACAATCTCAATTCAAACACTGAACTACAGACTCCCCTAACTCTAGCTGATGTCAAGACAGCTCTCATGGGCACTCGTCGTAGAGCCCCTGGTGCGTCTGGCATTGGACATATCCTTCTTAGACAACTCCCTGCTTCTATCATTAATGCTATCACTAACCTATTCAACGCCTCCCTTGCTTCTGGATACTTCCCTCTCAACTTTAAGTCTGCCACAGCCATTCTTATTCCAAACCTGGAAAACCTCACACTGACCCAAGAACTACAGACCCATCAGTCTTCTAGAGACACTTGGCAAAGTCTTTGAAAGGCTGATCAACCAGAGACTTAGAACCCACCTAGAAGACAATGACTTACTCTCTAACAAACAGTTTGGATTTCGGCCTCACCGGTCCACTCACGACGCCTTAAACATCATGACCAACTACCTCAGTATCAATAAACGCCAAAGATTCAAGACTGCACTCATCACTAAGGACGTTGAAAAAGCCTTTGACACTGTTTGGCATGACGGTCTAAAATTCAAACTATGCAACAACTTTAATCTTCCCCTTATCACCACCAAACTTCTTTCTAACTACTTAGACAATAGGACAATGAGAATTAAGTTCCTCCGACAACACTCTGACTACTTCAACTTACATGCCGGTGTTCCCCAAGGTTCTGTTCTTGCCCAACACTCTACATCCTATACATCAACGACATTCCTGACCCTTCTCATCACACTTCATTAACCATATGCTACGCCGATGATGTCTCTCACCTTGTCACCAGCACCAGACTTGATACACTAACGAACAGAGCACAAAGAGAACTTGATATTGTCACTGAATGGGAGTACAAATGGCGTATAAAAACCAATTCCAGTAAATCCAAAATTACATACTTTTTCTGCAAAAGTAACATTCGCCCTATTCCTCTTAAACTCTATTCATACACTCCAAATCCTACTTATATCTCTGTGTCTCCCTCCTCCACAGTCCTTGGACTCACATTTGATCGACAACTACTCTTTCACACACACATTACACAGAAACATGCAATAGCTCTTCAAGCTATGAATAAACTGAACAGACTCAGATATGCAAAACCGGACACAAAAATGCACCTTTACAAAGCACTAATTAGACCTCTCCTAACATATGCTCCACTAGCTCTCTCTCTATCTTCACGTACTAACATACTAAAGCTTCAAAGAATACAGAATAGAGCATTAAGATGGGTACTCAACACCCGATGGCAAGAGTTTATTACCAATCAAAGTCTCCATGAAAGTACGAACATTCCTGCCCTAAATGTATACTGGAAAACTTTATCAGACAGACAAATTGATAGACTACTCACTTTTCATGAACAACATATTGATTTTCTCCTACACACTCTCAGACGACCACAACACACTCATGACCTCTTCTCTACCATCCATGATCCTCCTCCTATCTCTATATTTCGATAAACTTTAGATCTAAACACCCAGCATCCACCATCATACATATCAGCTCTCAACAACCAGCACAAACCATCCGTAAAAGTTCAGCCCTGACGCTCTTGAGCCAATCACTGAGATGTTGTGAGTTTTGTGATGTCCCTGCTGTTGTCGCTAAAAACACCCGACTGAGTCCCTGCCTCGAACGCCGCATCCAAAAGACACGCAGCTGGGTTTAGCCCTGGTTCTTTTTCTCCTACAAATCTTCTTCCTCTCACCCCCTTATCTTCTTCTGTCCCCACTTCAATGCTCGCCCCAAGGGCATCTTCTCCTGTATTATTCGGATTCGGATTCGGAGAGCTTGCCAGATATTTGGAACTGACAAAGTTGATGGGAATTGTGAAGGTGCCAATGATGTCAATGTTCTGGCAAACTGGTAAAATGTGGCATGTCTTGTTTTTGTATGACTTCAAAGCAATATGTAACGATTGCTAAGTATTTTCATACTCAACAATAATGCCATTCCCGAAGACAGTACAGACACTCATTAAAGTTAGAACATTAATGGTATATCTGACAAACAAAATCAAAACTTGCTACATACTCAAACATCTGTCTGGATGAAGGCACAATGACATGGTGGAGCGTCTATCTTCCAAAGATTTTAATCCAAATAAACCTGATAATTATGGAGTAAAGCTGTGCATGCTAGCTGAATCAAAGACTGGTTACATCTTTGATTTTGAAGTATATGCAGGAATTGAGAAGACAACAATTCAAAGGGTTATGAGTTTGATTGCACCAATGAAGAGCAAAGGTTACCATTTACATATGGATAACTGCTATAACTCGCTCAACTTGGGAACAGCTACTTAAACAGGGTGTATACACCTGAGGTACTCTCAGATACAGCGTAGTGTACCCAAAGATCTTCAGCTAGAAGCAAAGAGGAAACAGTATTATGAGAGAAGCCATAGGAGCCGTGATGAGGGTTCGAACCTATGCCGTGGGTGTTCCCCCCACACGCCCTAGTCAACTTGGCCACGACATGGTATAAGGGTTACAACCTGGAGTTCTACTGATCATACAAGGATTTCCTGAGGCTTTACTGAAGCTGGGCCAGGAGTTCCCCCCCCCCACCATGCACTCTGGCTCTGTCATCCAGGAATGTTCTACCTCTGACTCTCCTCCTTTAATACACAGTAATCACACTAACGTGACTGTATCAGTGAGAAAATCCGTAGGAGCTGTGATGAGGGTCGAACCCTGGCATGTGCGTGGGAACACCCACTGCATAGATTCGAACCCTCATCACAGCTCCTACGGGTTTTCTCATGATGCAGTCACGTTAGTGTGATTACTGTGTATAGAATATCATGTTGAAGGTCTTTAACACTGGTACGTTAATGAAGACTGTCAAGGCCAAGGGAAGCAAAGATCTTGTGGGGTTTTCTCATTTTAAGAACGATGAATTAGTTGCTAGATTTAAAAGGGACCGTTGTTGGGAGGCATTGAGATTATTTGTTCCAAATCTCTGCGAGTTTATAAGTTGTCTTGGGGATCTGCGAAATATAGGCCTAAGGGGTTATCCAGGTTGTGGGTCTTAACATTACCATTGCCAAAAAAGTAACGCGATTCAAAATAAATTGTTACTTTCTAATTTTAAGCCTTCATTCTGTGTTCACTGCATCTGTGAGGAGGTTATAAAGGATGGCGGCGATAAAGGTATCGCCGCCACCATCATAGAGATCCTCACCAACAAAATGTTGTCATCCTAGTCCATTTCCGTGTGCAACACAGTAATAGGCGCCTGCTTGGAAAGAAGGATTATCGTACCCCATTTCAACATTTGTAAGGATTTAACAAAACAGAATACTACTACTCCTCCAACTAATGCAACAAAGCTACACACCGAACATTGTGTTTCTGAACAAAAGCCACATCAACCCCCTGCCTATGAAGCACAGAGATCAGCCGCCATGGAACGCTGTCCGTTGTCATTAATGGAGGCACAAATTAAATGAGGAGTCATCGGAAGTATATATTTACACACCCCTATCTGTCAAGGCCCAGCCGGTCAAGATGAGCCGAAACTCTACACAAAGAATCAACAACAGCCTCTGAAAATCTTTCGGGCACCTAGGGCAGAGGCACTTCTGGAGGCGGGGCTCCAGGCGTGAAACAGAAACCCCGCTTCAAAACTAAATACAAATCATGACCATCATGACTGCCGGCTACAGTCTCAGCACCTCCACTCCGGCCTACCCACAAGGGGATGCCCACACGTCTGCACCGAGGAGGGAACCTCATCACAACCACTGACTTAAAAGAAGCCACCTCAGACTCCAACACACCCTGCTCACTGTCCATGGTCTCCAACATTTCGAGAGAATCCTCACGTTCCAGTCAACAAACTCTTCCATTCCTCGTGCGACGTTCTTGCCCGGGCACGAGAGTCGCCGGAAGAGACGAGAACTGGAGATGTTGCAGGGGGTGTGGGGAAATCTCCCAACAGGATTTTTTTTATTAAATTATTTAATTTATTAGTTTTATTGGAATTTATCATTAATTCAAAGTGGACTGTATATTTAGAAATGATCCTGCTAGAAGTTTTCTTTTCACAAATTCGGAGGTTTAATACACACAGCCGATCAATCAAAATTAATCAACTAATTGAAATTTGCTACAATTGTTAGCCTACTAAATATTACTGGATTAGTTAGAGAGAATACAGCTTAGCTGTAATGTAGAATATAGCCTGGTAATAGGCAAGAGACTCCGTCACGTAGGCTGAAACTTATGGTTAAGGCCTTTCTGGCGACTGAGAATGCCTCGTGATACACAAAGATAATGTAGTCAACGTCTCCTCGTCTCCCTCCTGCCGAATAATGACAAAGTAATAACCAGCAACAAATATATTGGACATAACAATGAAAGAAGAATGTTTAGTTCACCAAACTACACACTAGAAAATGATTGGGCAACGACATTTCGGCCCGTTCTGGATCCACTATAAAGTCGATTGTGATGAGACGACGAATTGAAGATTAAGCCTCTCAAGAGGTGGCATGAGCTAAATAGCCAATAAGATGAGGGAGGGAGGCACGGACATAAGTTTATGCCTGTGTTTACATGGGGTAGTGTAAAGAATAAGTTAACTTGAAATAATTCTTACCCGTTCTGGGTGGGTAGCCCTGCTCTATAACCAGTCAATTTTAGTTTCAGTGATCACTATACTTATCTAACAAGCGGATATAGTACTCTTCCTTTAATTAGGAAAGTTCATAGACGATAACAGGAGTTGTTGGTGCTCGACCACACTGATACTGCAGGAAGATCAGATCGCTCACTCTAGCGTGTTTGTGCGCTAAGTTGGTCTCTCTCAATAGTCTCTTCCCTCCAGTACTCAGGACACGTTCCCTAGCACAGTTTTAAATCCGTCATTACCGACTTGGGGAAGTAGGTATTGAATTCACTTGTAATTAAGTTATATCCAGTCTTGAAGAATACTTTTTTATCCTATTTGTTCCCAAGAATTGTGTTTTCATGTTACGTGTTATAGATAAATATTCTTCAGGTAATGTGACAAATATCCCATTTTCTTTTAATGATTCTCTTATAGAAAATAGTGGTTAGTCCGGTTGGTATTTTCCTAACATGACTGCATTTGCTTAGTACAATGTGTGTTAGTATTTAGTGTCGAAAATTCCAACATAATTCCGGGGAGGAGAAGAGTAACACGGGTCGGAGTTCACTGTTTAGGAATGGAGAACCCTTCATTGCTCTCCTTCAGAATTATAGTATTGTTTAAGTATTAATTTGCACTGTGGTGCGGCAGTCCTTTCAGGACAGCGGGGTGGGAAGCCTCTGGGTGACATCTTTTCCTGCTAACTACGAGGAAATTAGTTTTTCTAAGGTTTTAAGACTAGTTGTACCTTTCACTTCTTTCACTATACTCTAGATACCCTGACTGTCTGAATACAGCCAATACCGCCTAGAGGCCATTCTGAACATGGACAGTCACTGTCAACCAGAACATCACCACCAGATTTGAAGTTTTTTTTATTGTAGGGGGTTGTTTACCGCTACTCCCATAGTCATTACTCTCCTGCAGTGGTTACTCTCCCGAAGAGCAGTTAGGTATTATCTAGTCCAAACGTCATTCCACCGACTTATTACTCATGACAGATGTTTGTAGCTCTTAACCAACTCAATCTGACTTACAAAGGATCTTCTGGTCCCTTGTATGTGAGGTATGCTAGAGATTTACGAAATCTATGAATACATCACAGACGAAGACAGATTTACGAAGTGAATACATCAGAATAGATGGACTTGATGGCTTACGTGCGAAAGATCGTCAGAGGTTGGTCAGTGGTTTTTGTTGACCCGAGATTCAATTTCGGTGACCGGTGTGAAGCTCCTGTAGATCAATCTTTTGTGGTGGAGGGTTTTCCTTGGACAGCGATTGACTCTTCCAACCATCCGCTTGTAGAAGCCTCCATGCCATTGTCTTCTAGGGGATATGAACTTCTAGTGTCACTACTGTTGATTTAGGGCAATGCATACAACTGGGTGATTCCAGACTTCCCTCAGACATGCTTCCCCTGCAACGAAGTTGGACTGAGATCACTATCTTGGGGCAGGATCGACGGGCAACAAACCTTCAGAAAGCATGTATGAATGCCTCGGCACATGTCTGGGGTCCCTACCGAGAATTGGGAATGTAATTTTGCAGATAAATATTGCCTCTGTGATTAGATTACTGAGGCGGTGGAGCTAAATAATTAATGTATGTTATATGTAATTAACAATGTATATTAAAGTATAATAAGAGCATATATGAGTATCTTATATTCTGATCTTTGAGTATGTTATTCCCGAATTTATTGCTTTACCTAAGAGACAATTCACACCACCATGAGAGAATTGTAACGTAGATGTAGTGATTATTCCCCTGCAAAAGAACAAAAAAAGTACGAGATAGCAGAGCTGAGAGCAACATATAACTGTATAATTAGAGAATTACCTACAGAAATCAAATGTGTTGTGATGGATCAGTAGCTAGGGATCACTAGCAAAAACTGCCACTGCTCTACCTGTTGTAAAGGTTAAAATACCTCAAAGTTTTGCACAGATTAAGGAGCAAACAAAAAACATACTCCCCATCACATGTCACCACAAAGCCAAAGTAGCAGAAGGAAGACTCACTGTAATGTAATGCCAACAAGACACTGTGTACCCCCCCCCCCTCTTTCAAACCCGGCAAAAAGATATCCAGAGACATTGCAGTAGCTATACACAGACCTCAGACTTGGTTACAAGTGCTGCTGAGAGGTAATAAATTTAAGTTAAAGCGTGTCATATCTGTGGAACAGATGCATGGGCACCACTATTGCATTACTTATTGGAATATGAAGCAACTGAAGCCCTGTGCACCAAACTCAACAGTAATCCAATGAGAGCAGCTGCATTAAATTAAAAAATCACAGCGACTACAATGCAGTTGAATAATGGGATACTAGTGAACACTGTATATCTATATCCGCCTCCAAGGTAATGTTATCAAAACAAGACCAGTGCGCTAAAACATAAGCAATAAAAAAATGAAGATGAAACCACACCTCCACTCAAAACTTTCAATAATATCACAGTAACGTGGTTATTGTGAATAACCGATCTCAATTACGGGCTCACTATAGCCTGTGCTACATGGACATTTAGTTCTGAGTAGCTAAATCTAAAAAACGGCAACAGCAGCTAGGGATGTGGAAAGGCAGGATGCAGAGTCTTCATTAGGCAGAACACATCGGCACTGTATATACTGTTATTGGACACTGCTTAACTGACAGTCTTCAATGCAGGCTGAACTGAAAAGTGAATTAGCAGGATAACAGGAAGTAGTCATATGTAGTATTTTTTTTTTTTTTTGGACAATGGAGTGTTGGAGTCTTTAAATAGCAGATGAGCAGTATACCAGAATATTGTAATAATGTATAGAGAATATAAAGTCTTTAGAAAAATGGGTATAATTTAAGATTTATATGGCTCCCTTCACATATGGTAATATTGGTCAATGAGGCAGTTGATGTGATAGCGAAGAGAGCCTCTGAAAAAAAACTTGTCGATGTTGTATGTCATAAAACTTTGAAACGGATATGAATCAAGATGATCCAAGAGGATGAATAAAAAGTAAAGAGAACGGCTATTGTGGACAGCAGTAACACAAAGCATTATGCGTCCTTACCTAATGGTAGAGGAAAGTCTATTTGGAAGGATTCAATATACGAGATTAATAGTAGGATACAAATGTTTTTGGCATAACGGTGTTGTCAGTGAAAGATAAGTAGTGTAAATTATGTAGTATGCTGCACGCCCACACCTTAGATCATTGTGTATTAGTGTCAACTTAATACACTTTCACGTTCCACGACTCGATAAGCGTCACTCATTTTTCTCCCAATTCCTCACCGACGACGCTGCGCGGAGTCACTCATTAAAATATTTGTTAAAAATTTAAATTTTATCAGATCAATCTGGTAGTGGTTTTAAAATGAGCGCCTTTAAATTGCGCACAATTTAGCACCCATATGTCACTTGAGCAGGATATATATTTATCTCTTGAATGCACCTCAAGCGGCATTGGAAAAAAAATATTTCTATAAAATCCAATTCTTATCCGATCGACTTGGGGATAATTTAAGCATGTTTACCATTAAATTTTCGTTTTTTCTAATAGTCACATAGCCTATTATTGAGAACGGAGTTCGCTTGTATCTTCGTGGTAATACTATTGTAAAATGTTGACATGACGAGTGTAATCGACGAGTTTTTTTTTATTTGGTGCCGGTCACACATATCCTTGTGTGACATTTTATACATATGTTCTTCTAGAACATTCTATTGCGAACATATTGGTAAAAAAATTATGTACATCGAAAACTGAGGTCAGGACAGTGAAAAGAATAAGACTTTTCAAAAGGCGTTTCGCAGATCTGCCGTCGGGTAGAGGTAATACTTCAGCCACTTCCCACACTCTTGCTGGTGGGCCGCGATCATGATTCTACAATTATATGCATATGTCCGTGAAGGGAATTTTATTGCGGTCACAGTGATACCAAAATTAACGACGTAGCACAAATCTGGGATTTACAAACATGAAAAGTTCATAAACATTTCAGCGCTGTTTGACGCTCACGGCTAACGACCGCCATAGTTTCTTATTTGGTGTGGTTCTCATGTCAGGTTTGGTGAAAGTGTAGGTATATATTACTCTAGCGCATTCTCTGGCGAACACATTGATACCAAATTTAAATACATACCGCGAAAATTAAGCTCAGCAACCCTCCGTGGAGG
Organism: Procambarus virginalis; assembly: GCA_020271785.1. NCBI lineage: Eukaryota > Metazoa > Arthropoda > Malacostraca > Decapoda > Cambaridae > Procambarus > Procambarus virginalis. The sequence continues at coordinate 10,995 of WNGS01163430.1, read as the reverse complement.
GTTGCTGAGCAGTCCGTGGTACACGCAGTCTCCGTGGTGTAGTGGTAAGACACTCGCCTGGCGTTCCGCGAGCGCTATGTCATGGGTTCGTATCCTGGCCGGGGAGGATTTACTGGGCGCAATTCCTTAACTGTAGCCTCTGTTTAACGCAACAGTAAAATGTGTACTTGGATGAAAAAACGATTCAACGCGGCGGGGGATCGTATTCCAGGGACCTGCCCGAAACGCTACGCATACTAGTGGCTGTACAAGAATGTAACAACTCTTGTATATATCTCAAAAAAAAAAAAAAAGATTATAAACATTTCAGTGCTGACGCGCAGTTGGCCCACACGCCCGGGCTCAATTGGGGGTCAAGGTTAGCCTACTCCCGGGAACGGGAAAGTGTATACAGTATATACAGGGTTATATTAATATAACCCTTATTAATAACTATATAAATAACGAAATTAGTAGTATACCACACAAAATTGTTAAGAATGTGTGATAAGTGTGATACAAAATACTTTGGAGTTACAAACACTTTGCCACAAGAGTGTAACACTTATATGCTGTGTTTACTGTATTAACCTGCAATGTAAAATGTGATTCTTGCACTTTGATTCGTAAATTTGGGTCCCTCTTGAGGGTCTTGAAGTAGAGGGTGGAAATAGCCTTATCTACTTTATCCTTTTGATGTATTTTATTGTTTCTATAGACGTACCTAAACCATTTTGAGAACGCAGTTTGATCAAAGTTTCCCCAATTGTGTGTTTCTGCTTTCTCTTAGTCATACAACATAAGAAGCTTCAATTATATTTTATCTCTCTTCTTGGAACTCCCTTGTTGAATTAGGTTTAATTTGTTTGGAGCATTCCCATGACGTTGAAAATTGTTGTCTTTGTTCTTGTGTTGTGCTTGAACGTTTTGCAAATTTTGTCTTCAACTTTCTTGGTTTCATTGACTCATTTGGCAAAGCTTTGATAAAAATAACACATTGAGATCTTTTTCTCCATTCATGATGGACGTGAATTCACATTAAACATATGAAGCGTCGTACGCTCTGACACACATGATAGGCTTCAAATTCTGTATCTAAAACACAAGAATAATTCAGACTGTATTATTAAATATATAATATAAAGAACTTTTCCGTGCAAACAGCGAGGTGGACTTCGTACTCTGATATCCAAGAGAGAACTGGCTCAAACTATCAGCCAACCAAATTAAGGGACGTCCTCTAAGTAATACTGCTACACTGGTAGTATTACGACAAACGCACAGTCAGCCGATTCTGATATTGGTTTCAAGCCACATGACCAGGTAGTGCTAGCCACCTTGCCAGAGTGATGTCAGGTAGCCAGTAAGTGCACCGGGTTAGGGAGTTAGTCAGGTGGTGGGCGTGAGTGAGTGAGGGCTTGCCATGGCCTTGGCTGTAGTGCCATAAAGTTTTGTGGAAAATGTGCAGAAGTATATGGAGTTAGACGGCCGTTTGAGTGCCGTAAGGTTTCTACCAACAGGGATCGCACATCTAAGCTGGTATTGTTGTTACACTCGTATGGGCCAATAGGCCTCTGCAGTTACCTTCATTCTTAAACACACGAGGACTAATATATACAAACTCGCTTATTCATCGATTGGTTGAGTGTCAAGTTGATTTTTTTATATCAACTATATTTTAATGGATTTAAACCAGTTTCTCAACATGGAGCATATGAACCACATGGGGGGCAAAAATAGAAAATGGGTTGTGTGATATTAGTGAATGCCATTTTCTTTGCTCTATATGAGAGGGATAAAGGGGGGGGGGGTGATTTTGACATTATTATAAAAAGTTGAGAACCATTGGTTTGAACTTTAAATGTCATAGCTCAGTGACGAACACAGGTGAAATTATTAATGGACAGTCAGTTGTGTCGCTGGAAGCAAGTTCATATTATTTTCGACTTGATTTTGCTAAGCCAGCAAACTCTAAAACTTAACCCCCTCCACCCCCCCCCCCTGAACTAAAAAAAAATCCATGAGGGAATTACCCCTGAACTAAACAGTTTATTACACTCAATAATTTAAGTTTGAGCCATATATATAATAAACTACATTTATAGGTATGAAGTAACAGTATCATGTATATATTCAAGCATGTATTAATATCATGGATCAAAATCATTTCAAGGTGATGTAGATAGGCTTCCAAAATTATCAAAAACACCGGCAGATAGTTTAATACTGACAAAAGTAAGGTTATGAGGCAAGGTAATGATGATAGTCACAGGATATCAGAGGGAAGGTGATGAGATTGAGAAAGGAATCTGTCATAATTAGAGAGAACTGTAAGCAAAAAAAAATTATGCATAACTGTTCGAAATAAGTCAAAAGGACCCTGGGAATATTTCTAGAAGCGTTAGCAATAAAACACCTTGTGTTTTTCTGCAGCTGTAACTAGCTAGTTAGGCCTCATTTAAATTATGATGTTCAGTTTTGGTAGCCGTACTATAGAACGCGTCATGCATAGAATGACAATGTTAACACCACGAATTAGGAACCTTCCATGTGGAAAAAGATAGTTAAAGCTTAATTCATTATCTAGAAAGGCGAAGAGTTAGGGGGTGGCCCTGATTGAAGTGTACAAGTTAAACTGTTTGAGACAAAGTACATCTTACAGGGATAAAGTTGCTTAGGGTATTTCTACCCCCTTCCCCCAAGCGTACAAGCTGAAGAACGGGCATAACAAGGTTAAGGTATAAAATACATAAACACTTAATAGAATACGAAACAATGGATGAAAATGAGCTAAGTTTAGATTTAGGAAAGACCTGGATAAATACTGGTTTGGTAACAGGGTTGTTGATTTGTGGAACAAATTATCGGGTAATATAATAGATGTAGGGGTCCCTTGATTGTTTCAAGCGTAGGTTAGACGTATATGAATGACTGAATATAAATAGAAGCTGCCATGTGAGGGGCCAATATTCTTGATTTTTATGTTCTTAAAGCAGACGTGGATTGTTTTACCGATCGTTTCAACCGTTAACAGGAGCTGCCCTTAATGTCCAAATATGTTTTCTACTGTTCTGATGCTAGAAAGAATAATAATGGCAGAAGTTAATAACTATAATAATAATAATCACGAAATAATGGAACCAAATTAGACCGTTATCGAACTAGAAAAAATAATAAATTATGGTTTGTGAATTAGGTTGTAGACTAATGATACAAACTCAGGGCAATGTTGGTTAGCAACCAAAGTGTCCTCTCGAATAATGCATCCCATTTTAACGTTAAAATTCCAAACAGCAATTTAGTTCTTCATTTTATGTCCGTCGTGGCAACTCCAGAGGACGGGCTGATGTAACCGGCGTGTGACTGCTGAAGTGATTCAAGTGTGTGTTAGTGTTTCTTATTAGTCTTAAGTTCATTATAAACAAACTACCAAGACTGGATGTGTTGATCAAAGGCTGCTTCAGCGTCTATGTGTTTCGTTATGTCCTTCTCATTGTAAATATCAAATAAGACTGCTCAGCCTTAGAGAAGCTTAATTTTAAGAAGCGACTTCATACATTATTTTCCGAAAACACATTAGTTGTTCATGGGTTTGAGACGAGAAAACATGTTTTCTCTGCAAGACTTGGAATTACATGCGAAATTTGGCAAATAAGTCACACCTTGTTAAAACATGTTTTATTTCATAATAATATATAAATAGTTTATTTTGTTTATCTATATAAATAAAAATTGAAATGTCCATTTGTTCAAAATCGCTAATCTCCAAAAGTTCTAAACTGATTGCTTTGAATTTTTCACACAATGTTCCTTTCGCATCCGAGCGACTTTTTATATACATATTATATAGATGTCACTTCTGTGACGGAAAAAAACATGCTTTCTTGAAAAATTTTTTTCGTGTTTTTCACGTGAGCGAAATCTTCGAAACTACTTTACCGATGGCTTTGAAATTTTGACACAACGTTGCATTCGAATAGGCGCGTATTTTTATATACTTATTATATACATGACTTACCTATGACCAGGATTTTTTTTATACAGCACCATCTGTTGGACGTAAGAGCAACACGTGCTGTAATCTCTGAAAGTTCTTCACCGATTGCTTTGAAATTCTGACATATCATTTCATTCGAATATACACATGCTTTTATATACCTACTATATGGATGCCACACCTGTGACAGATAAAACGTGTTTTTCTCAGACAGCGCCATCTGTTGCACATAATAGCAACACACTTCCAATACTAAATTGAATTTTCATAGATTTCGATTTATTTTAATTTGTATTGAATTATTTTGTGAGACATTGTGTTGGAATTGAGCTGTGTTATTTACCATACAGTTCATTTCATAAGTATAAGTATAAATGCCACACCTGTGACAGGTGAAAGTATTCTTTTCTTATGAAATAACGCCATCTGTCGCACATAAGAGCCACACACACTATCCTAAATGTTACGATTACATTTCAATATCTTCGATTGCATTGACAAATTCAATATTCATACATTTCGATTTATTTTCATTTTAATTTCATTATTTTGTGACTGCATTGAAACCGAGCTGTGTTGTTTACCATACTATTCATTTCGTGTACTCACCTAGTTGTGCTTGCGGGGGTTGAGCTCTGGCTCTTTGGTCCCGCCTCTCAACCGTCAATCAACAGGTGTACAGTTTCCTGAGCCTAATGGGTTCTATCATATCTACACTTGAAACTGTGTATGGAGTCAGCCTCCACCACATCGCTTCCTAATGCATTCCATTTGTCAACCACTCTGACACTAAAAAAGTTCTTTCTAATATCTCTGTGGCTCATTTGGGCACTCAGTTTCCACCTGTGTCCCCTAGTGCGTGTGCCCCTTGTGTTAAACAGCCTGTCTTTATCAACCCTGTCGATTCCCCTGAGAATCTTGAATGTGGTGATCATGTCCCCCCTAACTCTTCTGTCTTCCAACGAAGTGAGGTTTAATTCCTGCAGTCGCTCCTCGTAGCTCATACCTCTCAGCTCGGGTACTAGTCTGGTGGCAAACCTTTGAACCTTTTCCAGTTTAGTCTTATGCTTGACTAGATAGGGACTCCATGCTGGAGCCGCATACTCCAGGATTGGTCTGACATATGTGGTATATAATGTTCTGAAAGATTCCTTACACAAGTTTCTAAAGGCCGTTCTTATGTTAGCCAACCTGGCATATACTGCTGATGTTATCCTCTTGATATGAGCTGCAGGGGACAGGTCTGGCGTGATATCAACCCCCAGGTCTTTCTCTCTCTCTGACTCTTGAAGTATTTCATCTCCCAAATGATACCTTGTATCTGGTCTCCTGCTTCCTACCCCTATCTTCATTACATTACATTTGCTTGGGTTAAACTCTAACAGCCATTTGTTCGACCATTCCTGCAGCTTGTCCAGGTCTTCTTGAAGTCTCAAGCTGTCCTCCTCTGTCTTAATCCTTCTCATAATTTTGGCGTCGTCAGCAAACATTGAGAGGAATGAGTCTATACCCTCTGGGAGATCATTTACGTATATCAGAAACAGGATAGGTCCAAGTACAGAGCCCTGTGGGACTCCACTGGTGACTTCACGCCAGTCTGAGGTCTCACCCCTCACTGTAACTCTCTGCTTCCTATTGCTTAGGTACTCCCTTATCCACTGGAGCGCCCTACCTGTTACTCCTGCCTGTTTCTCCAGCTTATGCATCAACCTTTTATGGGGTACTGTGTCAAAGGCTTTCCGACAGTCCAAAAAAATGCAGTCCGCCCACCCTTCTCTTTCTTGCTTAATTCTTGTCACCTGATCGTAGAATTCTATCAAGCCTGTAAGGCAAGATTTACCCTCCCTGAACCCATGTTGATGGGTTGTCACGAAGTCTCTTCTCTCCAGATGTGTTACTAGGTTTTTTCTCACAATCTTCTCCATCACCTTGCATGGTATACAAGTTAAGGACACTGGCCTGTAGTTCAGTGCCTCTTGTCTGTCACCCTTTTTGTATATTGGTACTACATTAGCAGTCTTCCATATTTCTGGTAGGTCCCCCGTTTCCAGTGACTTACTATACACTATGGAGAGTGGTAAGCAAAGTGCTCCTGCACACTCTTTCAATACCCATGGCGAGATTCCATCCGGCCCAACAGCTTTTCTCACATCCAGCTCCAATAGGTGCTTTTTGACCTCATCTCTTGTAATTTCGAACCTATCAAAGGTCACCTGGTTTGCTGCCACCTCTCCCAGCGCCGTGATATCTCCCTGTTCTATTGTAAAGACCTCCTGGAACCTTTTGTTGAGTTCTTCACACACCTCTTTGTCATTCTCTGTGTACCTGTCCTCGCCCACCCTAAGTTTAATCACCTGTTCCTTCACTGTTGTCTTCCTCCTGATGTGACTGTGTAGTAGCTTTGGTTCAGTCTTGGCTTTATTAGCTATATCATTTTCATACCTTTTCTCAGCTGCTCTTCTCACACTGACATACTCGTTCCTGGTTCTCTGGTATCTCTCTCTACTTTCTGGTGTTCTGTTATTACGGAAGTTCCTCCATGCCCTTTTGTTCAGCTCCTTTGCTTTCATACATTCCCTATTAAACCACGGATTCTTCCTTTGCTTCTCTGTTTTTTCCTGTTGGGCTGGGACAAACCTGCTTACAGCCTCCTGACATTTTTGGGTGACATAGTCCATCATGTCTTGTACGGACTTGGTTCCGAGTTCTGTGTCCCAATGTATATCCCATAGGAATTTATTCATCTCCTCATAGTTTCCCTTTCGGTACGCCAGCCCTTTGGTTCCCAGTTCTTTTTTGGGGGTGATAATTCCTAGCTCAACCAGGTACTCAAAGCTCAATACACTATGATCACTCATTCCCAAGGGGGCTTCCAACTTAACTTCCCTTATATCCGACTCATTTAGGGTAAATATCAAATCAAGCAAGGCTGGTTCATCCCCTCCTCTCATTCTTGTCGGTCCCTTGACGTGTTGACTTAGAAAGTTTCTTGTTGCCACATCCAGCAGCTTAGCTCTCCATGTGTCTGGGCCTCCGTGTGGGTCTCTGTTCCCCCAATCTATCTTCCCATGGTTGAAGTCTCCCATGATTAGAAGTCTGGATCCGTTCCTGCTAGCCACAGAAGCTGCTCTCTCTATTATATTGATGGTGGCCATGTTGTTTCTATCATATTCCTGTGTGGGTCTTCTGTCATTCGGTGGGGGGTTATATATGACCACTATTATAATTTTCTGTCCTCCAGTTGCAATGGTGCCTGATATGTAGTCCCTGAAACCTTCACAGTTCTGAATTACCATCTCTTCGAAACTCCAACCTTCTCTTAGTAGCAAAGCCACACCACCTCCTCCTCTCCGTTCTCTCTCTTTCCTCACTACATAGTAGCCCTGTGGAAACACTGCATTTGTTATGATTTTCGTTAGCTTTGTTTCTGTGAGTGCCATTATGTCTGGGTTTTCTTCTAGTGCCCACTCTCCAAGTTCACTAGTTTTATTTGTAATCCCATCTATGTTAGTGTACATCGCCTTGAAGCTCACTTTCCTCCAGTTATACCTATACACTCACTTTCGTGTGTATAGGTATAGATGCCACACCTGTGACAAGTAAAAAAAATTATTTGTTAAAAACAGCACCATCTGTTGCACATAAGAGCCATCCGCACTATGCTAAATATATTATGATTCCATTTCATTGTTTCCGATTGCAATGATAAATTGAATTTTCAAAGATTTCGTTTTATTTTAATTTATTTATTTTGTGACATTGCATTGGAATTGACCTGTGTTTTTACCATACCATTCATTTTGTGAGTATAAATATAGATGCCACACTTGTAACAGGTAAAAATATGCATTTTTTTGAAAAACGGTGCCATCTGTTGCACATAAGAGCAACTCACGCTATACTGAATGTTACAATTCCACTTTAACATTTCCAATTTCATTGATAAATTGAGTTTTCATAGATTTCGAATTGTTTTCATTTTGATTTAATTATTTTGTGACATTGCGATGGAATTGAGCTTTGATGTTTACCATGCCGTTCATTTCATGTGTAGTTTATTTTTTTAATTAAAATTGTTTTCATTGCATTTTTTGTTTTTCTTATATTTCAGTGATGGGAACATCAGATCATCTGATGTTCCCAATTTTCTGATGGAAACATCAGATCACATGGGAATGCATCGGACGAGGGAGTTGGGAATGGTGAGGAGGACGAGGGGACGGGAGTGGGGGATAGTACTGAGGACGACGGGACGGGAGGGGGTAATGGTAGGGAAAACGTGGGGATGGTGTGGATGAGGGGACAGGGGAATGGAGAATGGTGGGAAGGACAAGGGGACAGGAGAGTGGGGGATTGTGGGAAGGACAAGCAGACAGGAGAGTGGAGGATGGTGTGGAGGACAAGGGAATAGAGGGGGGAATGATAGGGAGGACGAGGGGACGGGAGAGGTCGAGGAGATGGAGGAGTGGGGGGAATGGTTAGGAGGACGAGGGGATAGTGGAGTGGGGGATGGTGCGGAGGACAGCAGAGATGGGGGGGAGGGAGGAAATGGCAGAGGGGACGGGGGAGTGGGGGATGGTTGGGAGGACGAGGGGACGAAAGAGGCAGAATGGTTGAGGAGGACTGGGAGATGTGGGTAAGGTTGCTGTAGCTCAGCAACGCACATGCACTGCTGAGCCACTGCAACCCATGGCAGGGTACAGCTAGTTAAACAATAAAATTACAACTTGGAATATCTGATTTTAATTTTTTTAGGGTTTTTAATATATTTAGACATGAATTCGAGTAATTCTCTGGATTTGTTCATGCGGCCTCGAACGCCCGTAGCGTCTAGATGTGACACCAGCTGCATTGACATTTCATGTGTAAGGTGTTCATTGTTGTCGAAAAGTTGATGAACATTATTTGTTAATGTTTGAGTTTGTCAGCCCGGGGCACTACATCCTTGAGCTTCACTATATATCCCAGTTCTCCATAACTTAAGAAGTCTGGGATATCAACAGTGATGTCATTGATTGAACATTTGTGTCTGGCTGTCAAATATTTTGCCTCGAAGTTGAGCATCATGAGGGAGTCGCCTTCTTCTATGATCACTGGTGGTATGTCATGTCATGTCATGTCATGGGTTAACTTAATGTGTTGACGAACGTTTCTGATGAACGTTTTGCTTTAAGCATGTTGAGCACCTGGATGGGGTCGGCATCCTTCACGACCTCTGGTGGTACATCTAACAAGTTGGACAGCGCCGGCAGAAATTCTTTCTTCGCTTTCAAATGTTCCGGAAATAGATTTTGAAGTTCTAAAGGCAAACTGAGATTTCGTTTAACTATTCTGTGCTCTTTCCTGGAAGGTTTCCTTGGGCATAAACGAATTCCAGTTAACACTTTCTTCGGGATCCCGAGGCTCATGTTTTCCATAGATGTAAGCCTTTATAACTGCAGTCGCCATCACTACAGAAATGCAGTATAATCTCCACATTTGTCCAGCAGTAAAGTGATGCACTCGAACTCTGTCGATGATTTACTGATCTAGCTGCACTGCTCTAAATAACAAAGCGTCGCTTGCGTTAATGTCTGAAGGTGGAAAATGGTCAGATGGGTAGTTGAAGACTTGGTCGTTAGGTCCTAAGGTGACCAATTGGATTGATTGATTGATTGATAAAGATTAAGCCACCCAAAAGGCGGCGCGGGAATGAAAAGCCCGAAAGTGGAGGCTCTTTGGAGCTATTACCATAGCTAAACTGGAGATCTGTAAATGGA
>WNGS01163428.1:18280-47255 GCA_020271785.1 Procambarus virginalis | reverse complement strand
GCGTTTCTGGCTACTAGGTACGACATATATATATATATATATATATATATATATATATATATATATATATATATAATATATATATAACAGGAAATATGTCTACAGGAAGACTGCTACCAAAATATACTAATATATATATATATATTATATATATATATAGATATATATATATATATAACAGGAAACTGGCCGCTCGTGAGTCTTTAGTTTTCCCAAAGTACGTCTCTAAAGGAGACGCACTCTGTCCTTCTCAGAAGCTGCCTCCAGCAATGCTTTGGCGATGTTCTCCACTTTGGGGGCCATTCAATTCATTGTTAAGGCGCGGGAGTATTTAATTGGCAGGTATATAAGCGAACAAGCCTGAATGGTCCCCAGGACTATATGCGAATGAAAACTCCACCACAGAAGTGACTCGAACCCATACTCCCAGGTAGCAACGCAACTGGTATGTACAAGACGCCTTTAAACCACTTGACCATCACGACCAGACATTCATATATATATATATATATATATATATTCGTGTATACTGGCAGCAGGTTTCTTTTAAACATGTCTCATTGAATATGACCGCATATTCTGTATTTACTATCTTCTGATTTAGTCCTTCTATCCCTCTAACTATTTTCTTAGCATCAGGGCCTTAGCTGAAATAGGAGTTTCTTAGCTATCAGGGCTTAGCTGAAATAGGAGTTCTCCAAACTCATTTTCGTAATTCAAGGTGAAGAACAAAAAGTGAATTACAACAGAATGTATTACACTTTTTTATACAATTTGCACAACGTTTCGAACCTCATGGTTCATTCTCAGTGAAGAAATTTTACAATTCTGGTTGATTTTATACCCGCACTGGGTCAGGTGACAAGACAATAAAGGTGAAAACATGGAGGGATACAATGTGGGGTGAAACATAAGAACATAAGAATAGAGGTAACTGCAGAAGGCCTATTGGACCATACGAGGCAGCTCCTGTCTACATACAAAGATTAATCAAGTGTAATTAGCCTGTTATGTGGAACATTGTCTTCTGTGTTGGCATCGTTATGTTCTGGTCTTGTCCTTACTCTCATGGTGGGTAGAGTAAATAGTTCCCTGATTTGGGTGTTCATGGTAGGTTGTTCTATTTTTATGTGAATTGCTTCAAGAATTTGTAATTTCTTGCATCTGGGTTTTGTCTATTATACAGGTATTTTTGTCACATTTCTCTTGTTAGGGTGATGTCATGGGCTTGTCTCATGTGATTCCTGGGGGCACTGGATTGAAGATGGGATGTCAAACGCTCGTCAGCTTGCTCGACGTCACCAACATATATACCAAGCCCACCCAACATAGGATTATGCCTGAACGGTACAAGCGAGTGCCCCCAAAGATACAAAGCCAGTGCTGTCTCAATGCTTTTATATTCGTCGAGCGCTTACCCACTGCTCTGTAATGGAGCAACGTGAGTAGAGAGAGTTTGAAAGAGTAACTCAGGTATTGGTGAACAATGGATATAGCAACGCGGAAATAAACGCTGCTATAAGATGACACTTGGACCGTTGGTATTATCCAGAACCTAGATCAGAAACCACAGTACCTCCAATATAAATTATATTACAAATCAACATTGCACAGTGAACATATAAAAGAGAAAGGAATAATGAAAGAAATAATCCGTAAAGGAGTAAAAAGCATTACTCCTAACCAAAACATAAAACTGATAATATTCTACAAACCAAGAAGACTTCCGAACTCCTTATCAAAAACAGCCGAAGCCGACAGAGAACCCCCCTACAGCAGTCAAGCGTTGTATACATTGGTACACTTGCCCCCACGAAGGATGTAACCTTCAATCTAAGGACATAGGTAAGACGTCGACCAAGCTGACGACGAGGCGTTTGACATGCCATCTTATCCTCGCAGATGTCTTAGCCGCCTGCTATCGCTGTATCTATCGATGATTTCTATGTTGTTTGCTAAGATTTCTCTGGTGATGATCTGGTTGTGGGAAGAGATTATATGTTCCTTAATGCAGCCCTGTTGCTTATGCATTGTTAATCGCCTGGGAAGAGATGCTGTTGTCTTGCCTATATACTGAGTTTTTTGAGGCTTACAGTCCCCAAGTGGGCATTTGAAGGCATAGACGACGCTCTTTCAAAGCGTTCTGCTTTGTGTCTGGAGAGTTTCTCAGGAGTAGGCTGGCCGTTTTTTTTGGTTTTATAGTAAATCGTCAGTTATATCTTCTGATTTTTGTCTGTAGGGATAACGTTTCTATTAATATATTTCAGGACCCTTTCCTCCGTTTTATGAGCTGTGGAAAAGAAGTTCCTGTAAAATAGTCTAATAGGGGGTATAGGTGTTGTGTTAGTTGTCTCTTCAGAGGTTGCATTGCGTTTCACCTTCCTTCTTATGATGTCTTCAACGAAATCATTGCAGAAGCCGTTGTTGACTAGGACCTGACTTACCCTACAGAGTTCTTCATCGACTTGCTTCCATCCTGAGCTGTGGCTGAGAGCATGGTCGACATAAGCGTTAACGACACTCCTCTTGTACCTGTCTGGGCAGTCACTGTTGGCATTTAGGCACATTCCTATGTTTGTTAATAACAACATAGGAATGTGCATAAATGTTAATAACAAACATAGGAATGTGACTAAATTGTGCCTTGTTATTGAGTTTCTTGTTTATGGATTTAAATTTATATTACTTTATTCGCCTCAAGCTTGTCTTTATTTTTTTTTTGTATTTAGTTTGAGCAGGTACGTTATTAAGACAATAAAATATATCAAAGGGATTGAGTAGCTTAGGCTATTTCTACCCCCCCCCCTCTACTTCAAGTTCCTCAAGGGAACGCACAAATCTAAAGAATATAAATTAGTTTGTACAGTTCTCTGCAAATACCTGGTTACCTGATTGATACCTGGTTGATGGGGTTCTGGGAGTTCTTCTACTCCCCAAGCCCGGCCCGAGGCCAGACTTGACTTGTGAGAGTTTGGTCCACCAGGCTGTTGCTTGGAGCGGCCCGCAGGCCCACATACCCACCACAGCCCGGTTGGTCCGGCACTCCTTGAAGGAAACAATCTAGTTTCCTCTTGAAGATGTCCACGGTTGTTCCTGTAATATTTCTGATGCTTGCTGGTAGGACGTTGAACAACCGTGGACCTCTGATGTTCATACAGTGTTCTCTGATTGTGCCCATGGCACCTCTGCTCTTCACTGGTTCTATTCTGCATTTTCTTCCATGTCGTTCACTCCAGTACGTTGTTATTTTACTGTGCAGATTTGGGACCTGTCCCTCCAGTATTTTCCATGTGTATATTATTTGGTATCTCTCTCGTCTCCTTTCTAGTGAGTACATTTGGAGAGCTTTGAGACGATCCCAATAATTTAGGTGCTTTATCTCGTCTATGCGTGCCGTATATGTTCTCTGTATTCCCTCAATTTCAGCAATCTCTCCTGCTCTGAAGGGGGAAGTGAGTACTGAGCAGTACTCAAGACGGGACAACACAAGTGATTTGAAGAGTACAACCATTGTGATGGGATCTCTGGACTTGAAGGTTCTCGTAATCCATCCTATCATTTTTCTGGCTGACGCAATACTTGCTTGGTTATGCTCCCTAAACGTTAGGTCGTCGGACATCATTATTCCCAAATCCTTGACATGCTGTTTTCCTACTATGGGCAGATTCGATTGTGTTTTGTACCCTGTATTATGTTTAAGATCCTCATTTTGCCGTATCTGAGTACCTGGAATTTATCACCGTTAAACATCATGTTATTTTCTGCTGCCCAATCGAAAACTTTGTTAATATCTGTTTGTAGTTTATCAATGTCTTCAGCAGAGGTAATTTTCATGCTGATTTTTGTATCATCTGCAAAGGATGACACGAAGCTGTGACTTGTGTTTTTGTCTATATCTGATATGAGAATAAGGAACAGCAGTGGTGCAAGGACTGTACCTTGAGGTACAGAGCTTTTAACTGCGCTCGGACTCGATTTTACTTGATTGACTGTTACTCTTTGTGTTCTGTTCGACAGGAAATTGAGTATCCAGCGTCCTACTTTACCAGTTATACCCATTGACCTCATTTTGTGTGCAATCACTCCATGGTCACATTTGTCGAATGCCTTTGCAAAATGTGTATACGACATCTGCATTATGTTTTTCCTCTAATGCCTCAGTGATTTTGTCATAGTGGTCAAGTAGCTGTGAGAGGCATGATCTTCCTGCTCTAAATCCATGTTGGCCTGGATTGTGGAGGTCATTGGTTTCCATGAATCTAGTGACCTGACTCCTGATCACTCTCTCAAATACTTTTATTATGTGGGACGTTAGTGCAACTGGTCTATAATTCTTTGCCAATGCTTTGCTACCACCCTTGTGTAGAGGGGCAATGTCTGCTGCTTTAAGCGCATCTGGTATCTCCCCTGTGTCCAAGCTCTTCCTCCACACTATACTGAGTGCCTGTGCTACTGGCACTTTGCATTTCTTTATAAATATTGAATTCCATGAGTCTGGACCCGGGCTGAGTGCATGGGCATATTGTCAATTTCTCTTTCAAAATCTGCCACGCTCGTGTTGATATCAGTTATATTTACAGGTGTTTGAGTATCATTCATAAAGAAATTGTCCGAATCTTCCACTTTCATGCTGAGTATCGGAGTGCTAAACATGTCCTCATACTGCTTTTTTAGGATTTCACTAATTTCTTTGTCATCCTCAGTGTATGAACCTTCACTAATACGAATAGGTCCAATACTGGCAGTGGTTTTCGCTTTTGATTTAGCATATGTGAAGAAATATTTTGGGTTTTTCTTTATTTCTTGAATTGCTTTCTGTTCTAGTTGCCTTTCTTCAGTCTGATAGGAATGCTTCAGTCTCTGTTCGATTTCTTCAATCTCCCTGTTTAAATTATTTCTTCTCTGTATGGAGAGTCGTGTCTGCTTAAGCATTTCCGTTAATTTCTTCCTCCTTTTGTAATGTCGTCTGCGTTCTCTTTCTACATTGGACCTCTTTCTGGCTTTCCTCAAAGGAACATGTTTCAGACAGACTTCATATGCTTCAGAAGTCAGTTTTTCTATTCCTTGTGTAGGATTTTTATTTCTTAGAACATTTTCCCATTGAATGTTTGTAAGTTCCCTGTTTATTTTCTCCCAGTCTATCCTATTATTAAAATTGAATTTATTGAATAGCCCTTCTCGCTTGTTGTTTCTCTTGGGCCTACTACCGTTATTAATGTTAGTTTGCACTTCAATGAGCTTGTGGTCCGAGTACGTAGTGTCTGAGACAGTAATGTCTCTGATTAGCTCCTCATTGTTCGTGAATATCAGGTCCAGCGTGTTTTCGTTCCTAGTTGGTTCTGTAATCTGCTGACTGAGCGAGAATTTGTCACAGAATCTCAGTAGTTCTCTGACCTGTGGTTGGTTATTTCCAGGTTGACTTCCTGCTATGATGTTATTGTTTACTATTCTCCATTTTAAACTGGGTAGATTGAAGTCTCCAAGGAAGATGATATCTGGTACTGGGTTTGCTAGGTTATCAAGGATATTCTCTATTTTGTGGATCTGTTCAGTGAATTCCTCAACTGTTGCATCTGGCGGTTTGTATATTAAAATAATAAGTAGATTCATATTTTCTACCTTGATTCCAAGTACCTCTACCACCTCATTGGACGAGTTCAGGAGCTCTGTGCATGCCAGCTCCTCTTTAATATACAGACCTACTCCTCCACTTGACCTAATTACTCTGTCACATCTATATAGATTATAATTCGGAATCCAGATTTCACTATCCATGTGGTCTTTTGTGTGGGTTTCTGTAAATGCACCAAATATTGAGTTCGATTCTATTAGGAGGCCATTTATGAACTTAACTTTATTTCTTGATTTTGGTTTCAAGCCTTGTATGTTTGCAAATATGAATGATTTCCCACATTGCCAACCCGTCCTCGCAAATTCGTATAGTCAATATTGAATTATTAAATAAGTGCATAGGTGACATACTTAACATAATAGTTTCCCTTGAAAAGCTTCATAGAAAACACCAACCTTACCTAACCTACTTAGTATGTTAAGATAAGCATCTTATTGCTTCGTAACTACAATTATTACCTAACCTATACCTATAATAGGTTAAGTAACAATTGTAATTACGAAGCTATAAGATGGTTATTTTAACATACTAAGTAGGTTAGGTAAGGTCGGTGTTTTCTATGAAGCTTTTCAAGGGAAACTATTATGTTAAGTATGTCACCTATGCACTTATTTAATAAGTCAATATTGACTATACGAATTTGCGAGGACGGGTTGCATTGCGTGTCACTTCTGTTGGGCTTTGGTAGTTCTCCCCCCCACCCCCACTGTACCCAGGTCCAGGGTATGTTGTTTTGGAAGTGATTCGTCCAGTTTTGGTAGTAGGACGGGTGTTGTGTGGTGTAGTACCTGTGTGCTTGTTGATAATTTGTATTCCAGTCTTGTGGGTCTCTCCCTTCCCCTCTGTAATCCTGTAGTGGTTCCATCTTGGAATGTTTGTTTCTGAATGAAATGTTTCTCCCTCTCGCCCTGACAACTGTGCATAACTGTCAGTAACTAAAGTGTCAAACTAGTGGCTCCGCTCTAAACCCCACATTTTATATAACATTTCTCCAGTATAATATTGGCGAGTCAATCTTCAGTGTCAGTTATTTGGTACTTTGGCCTTCACTTGGTGTCACAGATAACAGAGAGTGCGCGAGTTTCAGTACAAATAAAAGTAATTATCCGAGTTCAAACAAGAGAAAGCATCTGGAGACATAACCCAGCAGGTCGTGGCCACGCGTGACGACGCCTTACCACCGGGGCACAACCAGCTGACTACTAACTAAAGGATAATGTTGACAATGGCAGAGTTGGGTGTACCTCTGACGGGTCTCAGGATCCAATAAGGTCTTCCATCCCCTTTTTCTCAGCCAAAGAGGATTGAATTCCGAATTGGACTCAGATTTCATTAGCCGGGCAACAGGATTTGAGGATAGGATTGGCTGGCCTCTGCTCGCCTCGTCGCTGTATCCCTTTCTCTGTTTTCACGGCTAGAGAGCGAGCAGGGGTGAGGGGGGGGGGTGGATCAGTAAGTGGGGTTAGGGTGACCTCCAGTTACTGGGTGAGGGCGTCACCTGTGGTGTTGGGGGACCCTTACATGTCTATGTTTTTCTTTATCTCTCTCTCTCTTCCCCTCCATATCCATCCCTCCCTTTTCATCTTCTCCCTGCCTCCCTCCTTCCTTCTCTGCTTCCTACCCCTTATCAATCAACATTCATGGCATCTCCACACTCATGCAACTACTTTAGGATAATATACAGGAACTTGACTGGATTGAATTTTAGATACCTGTAAATCCGTGACATCGGATTTGATGGAAATTGGTTTTCTGGCCTCGAGCTTTAGTGTGTCGCTTGTGGACTACCAGGCTGTGGTGGCATGGCGAGGAGAGGGTACGCACTATTGTACGCTTTTTTACACACACACACACACACACACACACACACACACACACACACACACACACACACACACACACACACACACACCACATCGTGTCTCCACTCTCCATAGTGTACAACAAATCACTGGTGTCATGTTCATAGAAAACGGTACCATCCGTTTGTATGTGTTGTGGCTGAAACGCCAGCAAAGAGGGGAACTGCCAGAAATTTGGAAAGCAGCTAACGTACTCCCGATGTACAAGAAAGGGAAAGACAGGAGGCACTGAACTACAGGCCAGTGTCCCTAACCTGCATACCATGCAAGCTGATGGAGAAGATTGTGCGAAGAAAGCTAGTGGAACATCTGGAGCGAAAGAACTTTGTAACACAGCATCAACATGGGTTCAGGGATAGCAGGTCCTGCCTCACAGGGTTACTTGAATTCTACGACCAGGCAACAAAAATCAGGCAAGAAAGAGAAGGGTGGGCAGACTGCATATTTTTGGATTATCAGAAAGCCTTTGATACAGTACCACACAAGAGGCTAGTGAAAAGCTGGAGATGCAGGCCGGTGTGAAAGGGAAGGTACTCCATTAGATAAAGGAGTACCTAAGTAACAGGAGACAACGAGTCAGTGTGAGGGGTGAGGTCTCAGATTGGCGAGGCGTTACGAGTGGAGTTCCGCAGGGGTCAGTCCTTGGACCTATACTGTTTCTGATATATGTAAATGATCTCCCAGAGGGTATCGAATCGTTTCTCTCAATGTTTGCTGATGATGCAAAAATTATGAGGAGGATTGAAACAGAGGATGATAGTAGGATGCTACAAGATGACCTAGACAGACTGAGTGAATGGTCCAACAAATGGTTGATGAAGTTCAACCCGAGTAAATGCAAAGTAATGAAACTAGTCAGTGGAAACAGGAGGCCAGACACAGAATACAGAATAGGAGATGAAGTACTTAATGAAATGGACAGAGAGAAAGATCTAGGAATTGATATCACACCAACCTTCTCCTGAAGCCCACATAAAAAGAATAACGTCTGCGGCATATGCGAGGCTGGCTAACATCAGAACAGCGTTCAGGAACCTGTGTAAGAATCATTCAGAATCTTGTACACCACTTATGTAAGACCAATCCTGGAGTATGCAGCCCCAGCATGGAGCCCGTACCTTGTTAAGCACAAGACGAAGCTGGAAAAAGTCCAAAGGTATNTGTGTGTGTGTGGTGTGTGTGTGGTGTGTGTGTGTGTGTGTGGTGTGTGTGTGTGTGTGTGTGTGTGTGTGTGTGTGTGTGTACTCACCTAGTTGTGCTTGCGGGGGTTGAGCTCTGGCTCTTTGGTCCCGCCTCTCAACCGTCAATCAACAGGTGTACAGTTTCCTGAGCCTATTGGGCTCTATCATATCTACACTTGAAACTGTGTATGGAGTCAGCCTCCACCACATCGCTTCCTAATGCATTCCATTTGTCAACCACTCTGACACTAAAAAAGTTCTTTCTAATATCTCTGTGGCTCATTTGGGCACTCAGTTTCCACCTGTGCCCCTTGTGTTAAACAGCCTGTCTTTATCAACCCTGTCGATTCCCCTGAGAATCTTGAATGTGGTGATCATGTCCCCCCTAACTCTTCTGTCTTCCAACGAAGTGAGGTTTAATTCCTGCAGTCGCTCCTCGTAGCTCATACCTCTCAGCTCGGGTACTAGTCTGGTGGCAAACCTTTGAACCTTTTCCAGTTTAGTCTTATGCTTGACTAGATAGGGACTCCATGCTGGAGCCGCATACTCCAGGATTGGTCTGACATATGTGGTATATAATGTTCTGAAAGATTCCTTACACAAGTTTCTAAAGGCCGTTCTTATGTTAGCCAACCTGGCATATGCTGCTGATGTTATCCTCTTGATATGAGCTTCAGGGGACAGGTCTGGCGTGATATCAACCCCCAGGTCTTTCTCTCTCTCTGACTCTTGAAGTATTTCATCTCCCAAATGATACCTTGTATCTGGTCTCCTGCTTCCTACCCCTATCTTCATTACATTACATTTGCTTGGGTTAAACTCTAACAGCCATTTGTTCGACCATTCCTGCAGCTTGTCCAGGTCTTCTTGAAGTCTCAAGCTGTCCTCCTCTGTCTTAATCCTTCTCATAATTTTGGCGTCGTCAGCAAACATTGAGAGGAATGAGTCTATACCCTCTGGGAGATCATTTACGTATATCAGAAACAGGATAGGTCCAAGTACAGAGCCCTGTGGGACTCCACTGGTGACTTCACGCCAGTCTGAGGTCTCACCCCTCACTGTAACTCTCTGCTTCCTATTGCTTAGGTACTCCCTTATCCACTGGAGCGCCCTACCTGTTACTCCTGCCTGTTTCTCCAGCTTATGCATCAACCTTTTATGGGGTACTGTGTCAAAGGCTTTCCGACAGTCCAAAAAAATGCAGTCCGCCCACCCTTCTCTTTCTTGCTTAATTCTTGTCACCTGATCGTAGAATTCTATCAAGCCTGTAAGGCAAGATTTACCCTCCCTGAACCCATGTTGATGGGTTGTCACGAAGTCTCTTCTCTCCAGATGTGTTACTAGGTTTTTTCTCACAATCTTCTCCATCACCTTGCATGGTATACAAGTTAAGGACACTGGCCTGTAGTTCAGTGCCTCTTGTCTGTCACCCTTTTTGTATATTGGTACTACATTAGCAGTCTTCCATATTTCTGGTAGGTCCCCCGTTTCCAGTGACTTACTATACACTATGGAGAGTGGTAAGCAAAGTGCTCCTGCACACTCTTTCAATACCCATGGCGAGATTCCATCCGGCCCAACAGCTTTTCTCACATCCAGCTCCAATAGGTGCTTTTTGACCTCATCTCTTGTAATTTCGAACCTATCCAAGGTCACCTGGTTTGCTGCCACCTCTCCCAGCGCCGTGATATCTCCCTGTTCTATTGTAAAGACCTCCTGGAACCTTTTGTTGAGTTCTTCACACACCTCTTTGTCATTCTCTGTGTACCTGTCCTCGCCCACCCTAAGTTTAATCACCTGTTCCTTCACTGTTGTCTTCCTCCTGATGTGACTGTGTAGTAGCTTTGGTTCAGTCTTGGCTTTGTTAGCTATATCATTTTCATACCTTTTCTCAGCTGCTCTTCTCACACTGACATACTCGTTCCTGGTTCTCTGGTATCTCTCTCTACTTTCTGGTGTTCTGTTATTACGGAAGTTCCTCCATGCCCTTTTGTTCAGCTCCTTTGCTTTCATACATTCCCTATTAAACCACGGATTCTTCCTTTGCTTCTCTGTTTTTTCCTGTTGGGCTGGGACAAACCTGCTTACAGCCTCCTGACATTTTTGGGTGACATAGTCCATCATGTCTTGTACGGACTTGGTTCCGAGTTCTGTGTCCCAATGTATATCCCATAGGAATTTATTCATCTCCTCATAGTTTCCCTTTCTGTACGCCAGCCCTTTGGTTCCCAGTTCTTTTTTGGGGGTGATAATTCCTAGCTCAACCAGGTACTCAAAGCTCAATACACTATGATCACTCATTCCCAAGGGGGCTTCCAACTTAACTTCCCTTATATCCGACTCATTTAGGGTAAATATCAAATCCAGCAAGGCTGGTTCATCCCCTCCTCTCATTCTTGTCGGTCCCTTGACGTGTTGACTTAGAAAGTTTCTTGTTGCCACATCCAGCAGCTTAGCTCTCCATGTGTCTGGGCCTCCGTGTGGGTCTCTGTTCCCCCAATCTATCTTCCCATGGTTGAAGTCTCCCATGATTAGAAGTCTGGATCCGTTCCTGCTAGCCACAGAAGCTGCTCTCTCTATTATATTGATGGTGGCCATGTTGTTTCTATCATATTCCTGTCTGGGTCTTCTGTCATTCGGTGGGGGGTTATATATGACTACTATTATAATTTTCTGTCCTCCAGTTGCAATGGTGCCTGATATGTAGTCCCTGAAACCTTCACAGTTCTGAATTACCATCTCTTCGAAACTCCAACCTTCTCTTAGTAGCAAAGCCACACCACCTCCTCCTCTCCCTTCTCTCTCTTTCCTCACTACATAGTAGCCCTGTGGAAACACTGCATTTGTTATGATTTTCGTTAGCTTTGTTTCTGTGAGTGCTTTGGTTCTGTGTGTGTGTGTGTGTGTGTGTGTGTGTGTGTGTAGATAAATATATGTAGTAGACATAATAGAGGAAAAATCAATTGACTAGAAATGCGGGGTCCAAGAAATAATAGCTCGATTCTGAAGCTACAAAAAGTAAATACCAGAAACAAGTAGAACCCGACGCCAATTAATCACTAACGCCACATGTGCCCTCAGAAACATGACAGTACAATACACACAGAAATCACAAAAGCGTGATGCATCAAATGAACAAATCAATCAATTTTTACCATGTCGTAGCACTGTTGATTAAGGGGCGTCTGTGATCCTCTCGCACGTAGGTTCGAATCCTAATCACGGCCCTTGTGGATTTGTTTATGACAGTACAAACAAAATTCAACCTCAACATCGGCACTAATCCACACACCTCTGTAGCGCCAACAAACCCACATTCTTCCATCACACTAATCTGGCAGTAACAAGTGTACTATCGCTACACTAACAGGAATACGACGTACCTGTACCACTCCCACGCCAACGATAACATCTGCACCCCATACAAAACTTTTACGAAAAAAAAAACGTCAACAGCTTAACTTTTGCATACATTCAAACCCCTTGCTGGCCCGCTACTTAACCACCGTGACACAGGAAGCAGTACCAGCACACACACCACCACCACATCACCATAACCACCACATCACCATAACCACCACATCACCATAACCACCACCACCATTACCACCACCACAATTCCACCAGACAATACACTAAAAAAAAAAAATTGTCTCCAATTAGTGTTATTTTGTGTTTGCTAATGCCTCCACACTATAGAAAATGGCTATTAATTCCTAGTCGTAAAGTTCCTTTGCACGGAACACACACACACACACACACACACACACACACACACACACACACACACACTATCAAAGATGTATGAATAAACACAGGAGGAAAGCCAGCCAGCACTGAAGTGTGTGATGACTGGTCAGGTCCTGGAGCACCCTACGGTGCTATACTGCCATCCTCCTGTGGCATAACATGCAATGTTGATCTTGTCAATACCGTATCACGACGCACTACTGCTGCTGCACTATCTGCAGGCGTGTTCGGCAGTGTTTGATCAAGTGTGTGTGTATGCCTTGTGTCACCAGCAACACAACTGGGCACATATGTATGGAGATGTAATATCAGAAATATCTCAATTGGTTAATTTGAATCATGAATTTTTGTATCATGTATCGGTGTATCATGGAACACCGATTTTTCTCAGGATGCATACTTAAATCTGCTGAAAAGCGTTCATGGATGACAACAATATACATAGCCCTGATATCAATGACGATTTTAATATTTTAAAATCTTTCTGTCATGGGAGGACAGTAGAAGGTCTCGTATTGTTAATTTTTTCGTTGATGATGATCTAACTGGTGATATCTGTGAGTGTAAATCTATCATTGATGGTGACAACCCGTCCGGGCAGCTTCCCGTCATAACCACATTCAATATACCTCACTCAAAATCCATCTGACTGGGGATAATCGGCCCCCAAGAGAAGACATTGTAGTGTATTACAAATATACATTCAGACATACAGGAAGGATGAGAAGGTGATACGAGAAATAACTGACAGGAATTGTAAGTCTTGCCGTGAAAACACAAGGATTCGACCTGTCATTATAACAACCCTCGGACATCTTCCCTCATTATGAGAAATAACATCTCTGCCTCCTCTGACAAAATGAGGTGTACTAATATAGTGTATTGTCACAGTAAAATCTCTAGGAAGAGATTCGGCCTGCTCCATCATCACCTATTCTACCCATATCACGTCTATATATTCAAGTACTGCAGCCACAATAAGAACAACAACTACTTCCAGACGTCTAGACAGTAGCTCCAGTCCCCCCAATACACCACTGCCCGTCACCCCACCTCGCACCTGGGTCGCTGGGAGCTCACACCATCCGAAACAAGCAGTTTAAGAGAGCCGGTTAATAGTTAAAGAAGGAACCAGCACCATCTGGACGGCCGTCGCCGTGTATAAATAGGGCTACCTAGCCCACTAAGTTTCAGATTACTCTTGAGTGCTCTGCTGAGTAGACCTGTTGACATATCTTGGTATGGTAACAGAGTTATTCAGTTTGGCTCACAGTATTTCCGCACAATATTTTATTTGCACATTCATGTAACGTAAATTTGATTGTTCATCTTGTTTGTTTTGCATAATTTGTATTAGAGCCAAGCCTGGATGTTTTGTTTTGTAATTTGTTAAATTTCATTTTTTTTATCAAAGTAAAGTATTTTCAAATGTTTTTTCTCTTTTGTGCTTTATCCTACAGCTGCCACACAGTGAAGATTACACAGCAGTCTATTTTTTTTTATTTTTTTTTATTTTGTGTGACTGGAATTCCATCTGCCTAGAGAGACTGCAATAACACCAATTTTTCTCATCACAGAATTGGGGGCCTTTTCGGGAGCATAGCTCAGGTAATGCTTCTAGACCCTTCACTTAAAGTTGTGGCAACTGTACTTGGCTATATTACACATTTAATTTTTCAGAACTCTTATTCTTTGAATAATTTTAATGGCGCTTCATACTGTTTGCTTTCCAGATGTAGCATTATATGATTGTTGGATTACTTTGGATTACGTGGTGTCTTGTGGCCACAGCCATACTCGTGATTGGGTGTTCCATAATCTTTGCTATATCCTGTGTTTCCACCTTATTCTCATCCCTATAGGAGAGTTCTCATTCAGGCAGATCACTCCCTTTGGTACCCTGACACTTTGGTCTGTCTTCGGGTCAAGTACACCCACATCTTTGCAACCCGAAAGTAGGAGGATATAGAGGGCCAAAGTTCCTCTCACACGGAGTATGCTGTAAGGTTGGGACCCCTACAAGCAGTTCTCGTCATTAATTGACACTTCGCACCCCTATGCATCGGTCAGAGATATAATACTTACACAGGTAGAGTTAATATTCTTTTCCAGTGCACAAAGATTGTTAATTCTTCAAGTACTATCTAGTTTTAGTAGGAAATCTCTTGCCTTTGTTCTTGTCATTTAAAGACAAGGTAAGAAATCCCTACGTTTTTTGGACTACCTTTAAGACAATTGTCTCACAATTAAAGTAGGATCCCTCTTGCCCTTACCCTCGTCATATAGAGTACCGGGTACAAGATTCCCTACTTCCTTGAAACACTTAGTTTCATTTTTGATCTTGATTGTAACCTTAACTATTTAAGTTTAAACAGGACAGTTTACCGTTGCCACATCATCCTGTCACTCTGACATTTCATATATTGGTACATCAACCTGGTTATTCTCTTGCATATATTTGCTATCATTCACCATGTTTCGTCTTTCCACATTTAGACAGAATCTAAACGATGAAGTGAGCACACTACATCGTGCCACCAAGGCGGAGATGCTGACTCTAGTAAATGAGTACAACCTTATGGCCCCACATGGAGCCACTAAAATTGATTTACACAATCTCATTATGGATTATCTATTGGATAATGATGTTATTACCGCAGATTCCCATGAACAATACTTAATTGCAGACAAGAACGCCTTGGCAGCCATGAAATTGAAGCTAGAACTCGGTAACGCCGAACGAGATCATCTGAAGGAACAAGCTGCTCTGCAGAGAGCTCTTCAGCTCCAGAAAGAACAAGCTGCCCTACAACGTGAGCAGGTTCTCTTCCAACGACAGCATGATCAGAAACTGCTAGAGTTAAAAGAACTAGAGCTGGAGATACAACGTGAACATGATAAGAAACAAGCTGCCCTGACTCTAGACAACCGTAGGAGAGAACTTGACTTAGAAACTGCACACCACACTCGGCGCCAACAAGCAAAAGCTAACCTTCCGGTACATTTTAACCTTTCACATGCAATTAAGTTAATGCCATCCTTTGTTGAGGCAGAAGCAGATGTCTTTTTTACTTTACTTCATTTAAGGCTCTGGCTACCCAACTAAGCTGGCCTCAGGATCAATGGTCTGTACTTGTCAAGTCTCATTTAACAGGTAGAAATGCAATAACACTTATTTTTCTCATCACATAATTGGGGGCCTGTCCGGGAGCTGAACCCAGGACCTCTCACACCCCCAAGTGAGAATCATACCCCTAGACTTTACTTAAAGTGGTAACACTTACTTTAAGGTAATCCCTGAACTTACGTCTGTAGGTCTCGATGAAGAGGAGGTAGAGCTACAGTAACTCTCAGTACTATGGCGTCCGAAACTGACTACAAAGTATTGAAACAGGCAGTGCTCGATGCTTACCTCCTCTCCATCGAGACCTACAGACTATCAGGGATTACCTTAAAGCAAGTGCTACCACTTACCTACAGTTTGCCAATAACAAAAAGAGATATTTTATGAAGTGGCTGGAAGCCGCACAAGTCTCCACCTTTACAGATCTCGTCAATCTCATCTTGATGGATGACCATTGACATTTCCTTAGGCGTGTACCTATTCCAATACGTCTCTACCTAGCCGACAAGGAAGAAAACGACCTTACCAGATGTGCTCAATTGGCTGACTCCTACAGCCTTATTCACAGAGTACCATCTGACACACCTTCTAGTAAGTCAACCTGGCCTAGTCCTACAAAAGTGAGTACCAGCAATGTGAACTCGTTGTATTGCAAATATTGCAGAACCTACGGACATGCCATAGAAAAGTGTCCTAAGAACTAGGGCATCAGTGAGACTCCTAAACCCAGTAAGCCTGTTATGAATATTCATGTTAACTCCAATGATCTTTCTCTCTCTTCAACAGACACCTGTATCCGGGAACTGTCTCTGCCAGTTGTGGGGATTCGGAGGAAAGGTTCAAATTGAATATCTTGAGAGACACGGCTGCTCTACAATCTATTCTTCTGAAGTCAGCTGTACCCAACGTCACCTACACCAGAGAAACTGTTCTCAACACGGACCTAACTGCTACTACACCATATCCACTTGACCGAGTCCGCCTGGATTGTCCCATTATGCAAGGTGAAGCTCAAGTCGCCAGCCGGGAAAAGCCTTTTCCCATGTCAGGAGTTCAACTTCTCCTGGGCAACGACTTGGCCGAAGGTCAACAACCTATGAATCTAATTATCATCGACAAACCCCAGGTATGTGACTCAGCAGTGGAAAATCCTTTTTTTGTAGTCTGTTAATTAAGGGAAGAGGTTCCATCTACAGATGATCCTGATGAAGTCTCTCCTCCTGTTTTGGTGACGACACGTGCTCAAGCAGCACTCCTGCAACCAGCTGCTCCATCTACTTCAGTTGTTTCTCAAGATTCACAGATCCTCCCACCGAATCTCACAGTACTGGAGTTCCGTAAGTTGCAGAGAGAGGATCCCTCGTTAACATCCTTATTCTTTCAGGCTGAGACACAATCGGACAGTATCCCTGGGTTCTTTGTAGAGAACCAACCACTCTACCGTAAATATAGACCCAGCCAATTGAAGGAAGACGACGATTGGGCCACTGTTAATCAACTGGTAGTTCCCTCCAGCCTACGGCCCGACATCTTGCATCTGGCCCCATGGACCACTGTCACATTACGGCTTTAACAAGACCTACCAAGCTCTTAGACAGGACTACTACTGGCCAGGTATGGTAAGAGATGTCAAAACATTTGTACAAGATTGTCATACATGTCAGATGGCAGGAAAGCCTAACATGTCTATTCCCAAGGCACCTCTTATTCCTATTCCAGTGCCTTCGGAACCCTTCAGTAAGTTAATAATGACTGTGTTGGTCCATTACCAAGGACCAGTGCTGGCAACATCT
Source organism: Procambarus virginalis (assembly GCA_020271785.1). Classification (NCBI taxonomy): domain Eukaryota; kingdom Metazoa; phylum Arthropoda; class Malacostraca; order Decapoda; family Cambaridae; genus Procambarus; species Procambarus virginalis. The sequence goes on along the minus strand of WNGS01163428.1, from coordinate 29,913 downwards.
ACATAATCACTCTCCTATGTCCAACTACCAGGTTCCCCATAGCAGTTCCCGTAAAGAACATTACGGCTGCTACTGTTGTGAAACAGCTCCTGAAGATCTTTACCCAGTATGGATTTCCGAAGATGCAGAGTGATTGTGGCACCAACTTCACCAGCACCAGTGATCTCTTCAAGAAGACCCTGGAGGAATTCCACATAACACAGGTACTTTCCAGCACCTATCATCCTGCTTCACAGGGTTCTCTTGACTGTAGTCATCAGTCATCATAAAGTTACTTCTAAAGAAATTTTGCGTTGAGACAGAGAAAGACTGGGATAAACAACTTAACCTTATAATGTGTATTTTCATAAGTCTTTCAAGTGAGTCCCTTGGAGTATCTCCTTATGAGATGCTCTCCGGCCTCAAGTACCGTACCCCCCTTAAAGCTTTTAAAGATTCTCTTCACTCAAACACCTTCAGTGATTCTCTTTATGTGCCCCAGTTTCTTCAAAACTTGAGGCACACTCTTGAAAGAGTACATAAATTTGCTAGTATCAATTTAATAAGATCTCAAACTAATATGAAAATTCATTTTGATAAGCAAAGTAAAATCAGAAAATTTAGTGTAGGAGACTTCGTCCTAGCATATTTTCCTATCCCAGGTTCTCCATTCCAAAGCAAATTTTCAGGTCCCAATCACATCAAGGAATGCAGGAACAACTACAACTACGTTCTAGAGACTCTAGATAGGCGGCGGAAGACCCAGTTGTGCCACATCAACCTCTTGAAGCAGTATAAAGGTACACCTCCCACTGTGTTAGGATCCCTACCTTCACAGTGAGACCTTCCCTGCTTCTCCTCCTGAATGCACTGACTCTGAGTCAGTGCATTCCGATTCGGAAATCCTAAAAGATCTTCCACGCTACTTTCAGGGGCCCCCACAGTGCTCCTCTCATCAAAGCCTTCAACCAACACCTGGAGTTGTTCAACGATAATCCCCAGGAGTGTATTGTGGTTCAGCACGACATTAAATTGCTTCCTGGTACGACGCCGATTCGCCAACCCTTCTATCGCATCAGCCAAATGAAGAAGGAAGCAATGCTTGCTGAAGTACGGTACCTTCTTGATCATGGGCTGGCCGCACCTTGTGAGTCCCCTTGGGCCTCACCTTGCATCTCGGTGCCGAAACCTTACGGTAAGGTGTGCCTCTGTACTGACTTTCACAAATGAAATGTCGTCACCATCAAGGATTCCTATTCTTTGCCACGAATCGACGATATCCTTCACGCTATCAGTAATGCAACTTATCTTTCACAAATTGACTTGTTGAAAGGATACTACCAGATCAGCCTGACGGAGCAGGCTAAGGAAATTTCTGCCTTCACCACTCCCTTTGGCCTGTTTAGGTATGAGCGGCTTCCCTTTGGATTGTGCAATGCCCCTGCCACCTTTCAGAGAGCTGTCAACATAGTCATCCAGGGCCTGGATAACACCTACACCTACTTGGATGACATCGTTGTGGCAACCACTAGCTGGGACGACCATCTGCTCCAGCTACAGCGGTTGTTCAACAGGCTCCTGAAAGTCGGCCTCACCATTAACTTGGGCAAGTCTACATAGGTAAGGCAAGTCAAAGGTAAAGTATGCTACCTTGGTCATCTGATAGGCAGTGGTAGCCTTGCTCTCCTAACAGTTCATCAGCAAGCCATTCAGCATTACCCATGACCTACCACCAGGAAGCAGTTCATGCGCTTCCAAGGACTAGCATCGTATTATCGTAGATTCGTGAGAAATTTCAGTTCAGTAGACAACTTCACAGGTGGTTGCTTTCGAACAACTGAAGTCTTTATTGTGCACTAATACCATTCTCACCTCGCCAAATCTTACGAAGCCCTTCGTCCCCAGTGACGACGCCAGCAGTACCGGCATCGGAGGTGTCCTTATGCAACAGCGTGGTGAAGAGGTCCTTCCTGTCAACTACTACAGCTACAAACTGAAACCTCACCAACGGATTTATAGCACCATCGAAAAGGAGTTGCTGGCAATCATCCTGAGTATCCAACACTATGAACTTTGTCTACAAGGTTACCAGTACCTCACTATCTATTCGGCCCACAACCCTCTCCGGTTTCCGCAACACGCCCAGTTCTCAAACCAACGTCTGCTACACTGGGCCCTGTACCTGAAGAACTTCAACATCACCATCTACTTCATCAAAGGATCGGACAACATCGTTGCCAATGCAGTTTCACGAGTCCACGAGGTGGACTCATTCACTCCTACTATTCTACACTCCACTGCAGTCGAATAAGCAATAGGAGCAGGCTTCGGGCGAGAGCTGTCATGGTAAAATCTCTAGGAAGAGATTCGGCCTGCTCCATCATCACCTATTCTACCCATATCATGTCTATATATTCAAGTACTGCTGCCACAAGAAGAACAACTACTTCCAGACGTCTAGACAGTAGCTCCAGTCACCCCAATACACCACTGCCCGTCACCCCACCTCGCACCTGGGTCGCTTGGAGCTCACACCATCCGAAACAAACAGTGTAAAAGAGCCAGTTAATAGTTAAAGAAGGAACCAGCACCATCTGGACGGCCGTCGCCGTGTATAAATGGGGCTACCTAGCCCACTAAGTTTCAGATTACTCTTGAGTGCTCTGCTGAGTAGACCTGTTGACATATCTTGGTATGGTAACAGAGTTATTCAGTTTGGCTCACAGTATTTCCGCACAATATTTTATTTGCACATTCATGTAACGTAAATTTGATTGTTCATCTTGTTTGTTTTGCACAACTTGTATTATAGCCAAGCCTGGATGTTTTGTTTTGTAATTTGTTTAATTTCATTTTTTTATCAAAGCAAAGTATTTTTAAATGATTTTTCTCTTATGTGCTTTATCCTACAGCTGCCACACAGTGAAGATTACACAGCAGTCTAATTTTTTTTTTTTTTTTTGCTTCTGTGTAACTGGCATTCCATCTGCCTAGAGAGACTGCAATAACACCTATTTTTCTCGTCATAGTATCAATACAAGTGCAGTTCTGGAAACTGTGCACTCTGAAATATATGCTACAGTAGACATAACACGTATTGAGTAAACGGCTTACAATTTGCAAAACGGAGGTATTAAGCAACATGATTCCCAAGTCGCTTGTACATATTTCCTGTACATATGACAATCGACTTGAGAATGGTCCAGGATGGACCAAAACGTTGTCGTCCCTTTACTTTCTAGTGTGTGGTATGGTCAACATATTTCAGCCACGTTATTGTGACTCCTCGACTGCATCATTCTCAACACAACACCACCATCCTGAATCGCTAAGACAGTGAAAGATACGACAGTCCACACTCCACACCCCAGAGGGATTCAGTTGCATATGGGCTTGGGGACTATTCAAGCTTGTTCGCATCTGTGTTGCTCAAGCGGTCCCACCAAGTGAGGTGATTCGATAAAATATCCATGCCGTAGTTGACCACCAAGTGCTGTCGGCTCCTGGATAAATAGTCCCACGACTACCAAGATTTTTGTACAGTCATGTGGTCCAGTGGTTAAGGTACCAGGTACGCCAAGGTGCATAGTGCTCCTGGCTGTCTGGGCTCGAATCCTTCTGGGGTGTGGAGTTTTCAGTTGGATATTGGCTTGGCACCATTCAAGCTTGTTTGTTCATATATTATATTATATTATATATATATATATATATATATATATATATATATATATATATATATATATATATATATAGGTAGCAGTCTTTCCTGTAGACATATATTATTAAATATGACCGAAAAAGTAAGATTAATAATTCTAACACGAATTTTCTCTATATTTCTTATGTTTTTTTTCACTGGCGATGGTAATTTAAAAATCAGTTCTCCAAAATTAATTTTTATTTCTAGTCTGACGCGACTCTAGAAAGCGTTTCCTAATAACTTATTACATTTTCAAAGACTTTAGGTTACACACACACAACTAACACAAAACAGAGTTTAAACAGCTTTCATTTTATACCTGCATTTCGGTGAGGCGATATGTTACAATAGTTTTGGATGAGGTGAAAACAAACTTTCAACACAAGCCAGAACACGAAACAATGTGTATAAGCTAAAGGGAAGAATGGAAGTAACTGCAGAGGGCCTATTGGCCCATATTTCTTGATGCTTCTATATTGGTGCGGAGTCTTGAAGTGGGTAGAATATAATTGTGCATTAATTGACTGTTGATTGCTGGTGTTGACTTCTTAATGTGTAGTGCCTCGCAGATATCAAGCCGCCTGCTATCGCTGTATCTATCGATGATTTCCGTGTTTTTTGTTAACAAAAAACACTGAAATCATCGATAGATACAGCGATAGCAGGCGGCTTGATATCTGCGAGGCACTACACATTAAGAAGTCAACACCAGCAATCAACAGCCAATTAATGCACAATTATATTCTAATTGTGCATTAATTGGTTAATCTAATTATATTCAATTAATGCACAATTACATTCTAATTTGTTAATTAACAAAAAACAGGAAATCATCGATAGATACAGCGATAGCAGGCGGCTTGATATCTGCGAGGCACTACACATTAAGAAGTCAACACCAGCAATCAACAGCCAATTAATGCACAATTATATTCTACCCACTTCAAGACTCCGCTCCAATATAGAAGAGACCGCTCAGGCTTGTTCGCATATTATATATATATATATATATATATATATATATATATATATATATATTATATATATATATAAACCTATTACATTTTCAAAGGCTTTTAGTTTACACACACACACACAACTATAACCTGCAAACACTAAACAGAGTTCTTACTTATGCTATGATTTAAACAGCTTTCATTTTATTGTATACCCCCCTTTTGGGTGAGGTGATATGTTACAACAATTTTGGATGAGGTGAACAAAACTTTTAACACAGGATAGAACACGAAACAATGGATATTCAAGGTTAGAATGGAAGTAACTGCAGAGGGCCTATTGGCCCATATTTCTTGATGCATCTATATTGGAGCGGAGTCTTGAAGTGGGTAGAATATAGATGTGCATCAATGGCTGTTGATTGCTGGTGTTGACTTCTTGATGTGTAGTGCCTCGCAGATGTCAAGCCGCCTGCTATCGCTGTATCTATCGATGATTTCTGTGTGTTTGCTAAGATTTCTCTAGTGATGGTCTGATTGTGGGAAGAGATTATATGTTCTTAATGGTGCCCTGTTGCTTATGCATCGTTAATCGCCTGGAAAGAGATGTTGTTGTCTTGCCTATATACTGAGTTCTTTGAGGCTTACAGTCCCAAGTGGGCATTGAAGGCATAGACGACGTTGGTCTCTTTTAAAGCGTTCTGCTTTGTGTCTGGAGAGTTTCTCATAAGTAGGTCGGCCGTTTTTTGGTTTTATAGTAAATCATCAGTTGTATCTTCTGATTTTTGTCTGTAGGGATAACGTTTCTATTAACAATATCTTTCAGGACCCTTTCCTCCATTTTGTGAGCTCTGGAAAGGAAGTTCCTGTAAAATAGTCTAATAGGGGGTATAGGTGTTGTGTTAGTTGTCTCTTCAGAGGTTGCATGGCATTTCACCTTCCTTCTTATGATGTCTTCAACGAAACCATTGGAGAAGCCGTTGTTGACTAAGACCTGCCTTACCCTACAGAGTTCTTCATCGACTTGCTTCTATCCTGAGCTGTGGCTGAGAGCACGGTCGACATAGACGAAATATTCACACGGAATAGTAACAGAACGAGGGGACATGGATGGAAGCTGGAAACTCAGATGAGTCAGAGATGTTAGGAAGTTTTCTTTTAGGGTGAGAGTAGTGGAAAAAATGGAATGCACTTAAGGAACAGGTTGTGGAAGCAAATACTATTCATATTATTAAAATTAGGTATGATAGGGAAATAGGACCGGAGTCATTGCTGTAAACATCCAATGCTCGAAAGGCGGGATCCATGAGTCAAGGCTCGATCCTGCAGACACAAATAGGTGAGTACACACACACACACACACACACACACACACACACACACACACACACACACACACACACACACACACACACACACACACACACACTTAAGGCAGACATCGAGGGCCCCAAAGGTTGAACCCTCCCCAGGATGCAATCCCACAACAGTCCACAAGGAAGGTCTAACTTGCTTGTACCTATTTACTGCTAGCTGAAAAAGAGTCACTAGATGAAGGGAAACGCGGCCAACTATTTATGTCCCTATAGGATTTGAAGCCATGTTTCCCTGCAACCGAGACCGAACCCAACTATACTGCCGAGACGCTATATTTATTAAAAAAGATATTAGAAGGGTTATGAATTCTGATTGGTTGTTAGTTTAGTTCATTCATTACGTACCGCCATAACCATCCGGAGAGGGCTGGTGGGAAAGGTTACAGCGGTACACTGTGGGCTCACCAACTCAACCACAAAATCCATTTAAGTGAGCAAAGTTACAGCTCATATTATTAAGAAGTCAGAAGCATGTTTACAGATAACTGAACTAACATGACCGTGACCTCAAGTTGCCCTAACACGATGAGTTGGAGATTGTTAGTTGAGCCAGTACCACGTACCTCCACCCCCTCCCCATCCAGAGGGGGGGGGGGGGAAAGGTTACAATCACGTGCATATACAATCTACAGTTTGCAAACCGTGTTAAGTAGCACAAATTTATGTTAGTAGATCATTTTTAATTTAAATGAAATACTTGCAGATTTTTTTTTAACATTTGTCTCTCTTTAAATACATTGTTTTGTTAGCATTCCGTCAGCAATGAAGGTGTGCGAATAATTGGGTTGACAGTTTACACTTGTCCAGGTCTACGTCGCTGGCAATGTTAACTCCCAGAGACACTTATACCCGAGTCTTTGCCGAGCAGTAGAGATGAGGAATGATCATCTCCACTTGATGATACTTGAGATGAGAGACATCTACAAGTCTGCTAATTTTATTAGTTATTCCATAGACATGTAGCTCTTCTTGCATGGTAGTATGAACGGTAGATGAAATGGCCAGTGTAGATTTTACCTCAGATCTACAATGATTTATTGTAGATCTGAGGTAATTAAGAGTAATAATAATACAAATAATATTGGACTGCCTGAGAATAACATTATTATTAATATTCTCAGACAATCCAATCTATAGGGTATCCAAGGATATAGTCGGCAGGAGATATGCCTCCTACAGTCGGCTGAAGGCATATTCTTTGACTAACCTATCAGTTCTATCATACTCTCAGACGCCAACATAAGATGACATCCACATATAATGGACTGAGTTACCATCATGAATAACTGTGTTGAATCTGTCCAACTTCAGAAACAAGCATGTTTCAATTAGACCTTAAACAATTGAGCGCAATAAAGGATGATAAAGAATCACTTACAATAAATGTGTTTTGGAGACTTGTACACATTTGAGTGCCAGAAGTATGCGCTATCACCCATTGTCAAGACAACTGCACATCCCCCTGCACCAGTGGGCGGTGTGGGCACCGGCAGTGTGCAAAGTTTGAGAGGGAGGGGGAAGACAACTCCGTGAACAGAGTACCTGAGACACCACCTGCCCTACTAGGGTACCCTGAGTACCCACCTGCACTACTAGGGTACCCTGAGTACCCACCTGCCCTACTAGGGTACCCTGAGTACCCACCTGCACTACTAGGGTACCCTGAGTACCCACCTGCACTACTAGGGTACCCTGAGTACCCACCTGCCCTACTAGGGTACCCTGAGTACCCACCTGCCCTACTAGGGTACCCTGAGTACCCACCTGCCCTACTAGGGTACCCTGAGTACCCACCTGCACTACTAGGGTACCCTGAGTACCCACCTGCCCTACTAGGGTACCCTGAGTACCCACCTGCCCTACTAGGGTACCCTGAGTACCCACCTGCACTACTAGGTTACCCTGAGTACCTACCTTCACTACTAGGTTACCCTGAGTACCTACCTTCACTACTAGGTTACCCTGAGTACCCACCTGCACTACTAGGTTACCCTGAGTACCCACTGCACTACTAGGTTACCCTGAGTACCCAACTGCACTACTAGGTTACCCTGAGTACCCAACTGCACTACTAGGTTACCCTGAGCATACACCTGCACTACTAGGTTACCCTGAGTACCCACCTGCACTACTAGGTTACCCTGAGTACCCAACTGCCCTACTAGGGTACCCTGAGTACCCACCTGCCCTACTAGGGTACCCTGAGTACCCACCTGCCCTACTAGGGTACCCTGAGTACCCACCTGCCCTACTAGGGTACCCTGAGTACCCACCTGCCCTACTAGGGTACCCTGAGTACCCACCTGCACTACTAGGTTACCCTGAGTACCCAACTGCACTACTAGGTTACCCTGAGTACCCAACTGCACTACTAGGGTACCCTGAGTACCCAACTGCACTACTAGGTTACCCTGAGCATACACCTGCACTACTAGGTTACCCTGAGCATACACCTGCACTACTAGGTTACCCTGAGCATACACCTGCACTACTAGGTTACCCTGAGCATACACCTGCACTACTAGGTTACCCTGAGCATACACCTGCACTACTAGGTTACCCTGAGCATACACCTGCACTACTAGGTTACCCTGAGCATACACCTGCACTACTAGGTTACCCTGAGCATACACCTGCAGCACTAGTATGGTAACGTAACCCCCCCCCCCCCACCTGAACTACCAACGATAACCAACCCCCCCCCCCTGCCCACCATTGCCCACAGTGGCACTGTACCCCATCCCTGCCTACCATACCCACACAATAGTACCATACCCTCCCCATCCTCCATGCGAGCCCTGCCACCATCTTAGTGATCAGTCTTAACAGGGAGTTATCCCTCGTGCTCCACCGTCGCCTCCTCCTCCTGCCCTTATCGCTGCCTTAAAGAAGCGTGCGAGGCCTTATCGTTCCCCAGCCTGCCCATTAATATTTCCCAAGTGAGGCATACAACACTTCTGCTCTCTAGTGGCTCACAACCCCCAGATATTTGGCCATATTTCTGGCTATATTGTGTGATATTTTGGTTTTAGTGTTTTACTCTATTTCTCTCTCATGCTCCTGTTTTCTTTGAGACCTTCCTTCTCTTCTAATTCCTTCATTTCGCTCTGATGTATTCTTAAACATGTATAATGTATACAGTTGCTGCATAATGCCATCAAACATGAACATTACCCAGGTTTCACGCTGTTGTTTATGAAGGACGAATGAGAATACATGATTGTTAACATTGTATAAGTGTATGGTCATGTCTGGGGTAGAACATAAACTAGCACACTAAAAAGGTCTGGTCGAGGCTGGTGGATCACTCTGGCGAGAGTCCCAACACGGTGTTATTACCTCGAGCACCACTGATTTATGCATGCACAGCTGTCTTTAATACTCTTGAAACTCTTCCTATGAGCACAAGGAGTGAATGTTTTTGCTGTAGTACCTAGTACATCCAGACCATATTCTCCCTTAAATCCTGCGACGAATTTATTGACGTTCTGAAAACGAGAGAACCGCCCGTGGGGTGATGGCTTCCCTTGACGGTGAAAGTCTGTTCACTAACGTCCCAGTGAAAAGGACCATAAACTTAATATTGTACTATGTGTATCAACAAGAGCACCTCCCTCCTCTCAAGGTACCTCCAACTATCTTACAGGATATGCTGAAGGCCTGCACCGCTGAAGCTCCTTTCCTGTGCTCAGAGGGTAAACTCTACCTGCAGGTTGATGGTGTGGCGACGGGGTCCCCATTGTGGGTCTTGTTCGCCCAGGCATTCATGTCTCATGTTGAATCGTCCATCATGCAGAGAGAAGGGCTCAACTCTAGTAGCTACTGCAGACACGTCGACGACATATTCGTCTTTGTTGACAGTGATAACACATTGGAGTCTTTATTTAAAGCTTCGAGAAGTCTCAGGCTTGAGGTTCACTGTTGAGAAAAAATGAAGGAGGAAGGATTCCATTCCTCGATGTTCTCGTTGACGGTAACTCGGATATATTTATCACTGACGTGTACCGTAAACCAACTGATGCAGAAAACTGTATGAACGGTAAGAGTGATTGCACTGACAGGTATAAGAGAAGCGTCAACAGTGCACATGTAGGTCGTGCAATACGACCTACATGTGCGATGGTTGAGAACAACGATTACAGCAATACAGAATCCGACGAAATCTTAAGAAATCTCCAAATCAATTTGGTGAGCATTTTATGACAAACGAACAAACAAAGCATTAGACAATTGGCCATGTCTTATAGAGTATTTATGCGACATTCTACATTCACTTGAGGAACACAAATGCGAACAAGCCTGAATGTTCCAAGTGCCGGCGGTGAGGTGGTTCAAATAGCTTCGGCTATCACCTCATTATGTCCGGTCGTGATGGTCAAGTGGTTTAGGCGTCTTGTACATACCAATTGCGTTGCTCCTGGGAGTATGGGTTCGAGTCACTTCTGGGGTGTGAGTTTTCATTCGCATATAGTCCTGGGGACCATTCAGGCTTGTTCGCATATTATATATATATATATATATATATATATATATATATATATATATATATATATATGACCGAAAAAGTAAGATTAATAATTCTAACAACGAATTTTCTCGATCTTCTTATGTTTCTTTTCACTGTTGATGGTAAATGAAAAATCAATTCTCTAAAATTCATTTTATTTCTAATCTGACGTGACACTTGAGCGCGTTTCGTAAAACTTATTACATTTTCAAAGACTTTAGTTTACACACACACACAACTATAACTGAATAGAGCTTTACATCTTCGATTATATACCTGCATTTGGGTGGGGTGACATGTTACAATAGTATTGGATGAGGTGAAAACAAATTTTCAACACAAGCCAGAACGGGGTAAGAACGGGGTATAAGCTAAAGGGAAGGATGGAAGTAACTGCAGAAGGCCTATTGGCCCATATTTCTTGATGCTTCTATATTGGAGCGGGAGTCTTGAAGTGGGTAGAATATAGTTGTGCATTAATTGGCTGTTAATTGCTGGTGTTGACTTCTTAATGTGTAGTGCCTCGCAGATGTCAAGCCGCCTGCTGTCGCTGTATCTATCGGTGATTTCTGTGTTGTTTGCTAAGATTTCTCTGGTGACGGTTTGGTTGTGGGAAGAGATTATATGTTCCTTAATGGAGCCCTGTTGCTTATGCATCGTTAAACGCCTGGAAAGAGATGTTGTTGTCTTGCCTATATACTGAATTTTTTGAGGCTTACAGTCCCCAAGAGGGCATTTGAAGGCATAGACGACGTTGGTCTCTTTTAGAGCGTTCTGCTCTGTGTCTGGAGAGTTTCTCATGAGTAGGCTGGCCGTTTTCTTGGTTTAATAGTAAATCGTCAGTTGTATCTTCTGATTTTTGTCTGTAGGGATAACGTTTCTATTGACAATATCTTTCAGGACCCTTTCCTCCGTTTTATGAGCTGTGGAAAAGAGTTCCTGTAAAATAGTCTAATAGGGGTCGACATAAGCGTTAACAACACTCCTCTTGTACCTGTCTGGGCAGTCACTGTTGGCATTTAGGCACTTCCTATGTTGTTTCCTTAGTGTAGACTGCAGTGTGGAAACCTCCGCTCTTTCCATGACTGTTACATCTAGAAAGGCAGCTTCCCATC
>WNGS01163427.1:0-30331 GCA_020271785.1 Procambarus virginalis | reverse complement strand
CTTCCTAGAAATTTTACTGAGACAGCTCTCCTCGAAGCCTGCTTCTATTGCTTATTCGACTGCAGCGGAGTGTAGAATAGTAGGAGTGAATGAGTCCACCCCGTGGACTCGTGAAAGTGCGTCGGCGACGATGTTGTCCTAGCCTTTGATGAAGTAGATGGTGATGTTGAAGTTCTGCAAGTACAGGGCCCAGTGAAGCAGATGTTGGTTGGTGAACTGGTTGCTGCAGAAGCTGGAGAGGATGGTGCTTGAAGATGTTGAGGTTGCACTGCAGGAATCTGTGAAGTATGGATTTGCTGTAGAATCGAGCCTGCTGATGGATCGACGAAAATGGTGATCCAAGAAGGTGAGATTGTTCATCTGATGCAAGGCTCAGCGTAACAAGTGCTGATTGGAGACTGGGCTAGCAGTAGGAACCGAAGGAGATTGTGATACATGATGTTCACATGGTGATGCAGTTCAGCGAAGTTTGGAGAACTGATCCTGATGTAGGACCGAAGAATGTTGAAGTCCAAGGTGAGTTGAAGTTGTAACCTAGTAGATTGGATGGTACGTTGTGTTGCACGTCGAGCAGGATGTTGAGTGGCTCCCTTCTGATGGTTTGTAGCTATAGTTCATGATCCCATCTCGCGGCAGTTTGATGGTGTTCCTATCGCCAGGGTGGAAGACTGAAGATATTCTAAAACCTGGCCGAGCAAGAATGGAGCTAGTACTAGACAAGGACTTACGCCTTTCAAATGCAATGGAAGGCAAGTTTGTCTTACATATTTTAGCTGAGGCTGGTAAAGGTGTCTGGAGGAGCACGTTTATGGATTTGGTTCGTAGAGAGAAGGATCTTTCCTGTGTTTGGAAAAGATCGAGAATTTAGAACCATTGTAGTCAGACCAAGTACAACGAGAAGAATTAGATAATACCTTGGTGATGTTGGTTGCCTTACTCAGGTCGTTGGAGGAGATGGTATCACACTTGTTCTGACCTTCCTGACGGTGTTCGTACTGCGGGTACTACTTCTCTAAGTGTTTCACAACGTTAGCAGCCGAACTGTTCTGGACGGAAACTGCTGTAGAATAACTGAGGGTACAACACGGGATAGAGCCTACAGGGCCATTACCTGAGCCTGTCTGGGACAGAGGCTCGTCATAGTTGTTGGTATGTTTGAACGGCTCAGAAGACACTGGTACCGGTATTAGGGGTGCCTTTAATAGAGGAGCGATCGGCTTACCTGTCATCTGAGACATGTGAAAATTTTTGACAAGGTGTTTAATATCTCGAATCATACCTAGCCAGTAGTAGTCCTGTTTCAGGGCCTTGTAGGTCTTGAAGAAGCCGTAGTGTGAGCGAGATCCACGGACCAGATGCAAGATATCTGATCGTAGGCTGTTGGGAACTACCAGTTGTTTGATGTTGGCCGGGTCGTCGCTCTCCTTCAATTTCCTGGTTCTATAATGCCGGTGCAACACATTATTTTCTACAAAGAAACCAGGGATAGAGTTAGGTTGCGTCTCAGCCTGTAAGAATAAAGATGTTAATGAGGGATCCTCTCTCTGCAACTTACGGGTCTCCAGCACTGTGAGATTCGGTGGGAGGCTCGGAGAATCTTGAGGAACAGCTGCAGCAGCTGGTTTCGGGCGAGCAGCTGTGGCCCGCTTCGTCACCATAACAGGAGGGAAGACGTCGTCAGAATCTTTTGATTGGACCTCTTCAACCAACTGCAAGATAGGGTATTCCACTGCTGAGTCACATACCTAGGGATCTTCCGTGATGATTAAATTCGCAGGTTGTAAATCTTCTGCCAAGTCGTTACCCAGGAGAAGTTGAACACGTGACATGGGAAAAGGCTTTTCCCGGATGGCGACTTGAACTTCACCTTGCATAAAAGGACAATCCAGGCGGACTCTGGCAAGTGCATAAGGAGTAGAGGCAGTTAGGTTCGTGAGAACTACACGGACCGTGTAGTTACACCGTGAAACTGAGGACAGTTTCTCCCGTGTAGGTAACGTTAGGTATAGCTTACTTCAGAAGAATAGATTGTAGAGCACCTGTGTCCCTCAAGATCTTCACTTTGAACCTTTCCTCCGAATCTCTACGGCTGGCAGAGACTATTCCGGAGTACAAGTGTCTGTTGAAGAGAGAAAGATCAGTGGAAGAAACAAAAATATTCATTACATGCTTAGGACTCTTATGAATTTTAGGGGGAGGAGATTTGGGCATATTTTCACTGCTGACCTTACAGTGAGGATTGGTACACTTTTCTATGGCATGTCCATAGTCTTTGCAATAATTGCAATACAGCGAGGAGTTCACATTACTGGTACTCAATTTTTCAGGACTAAACCAGTCCTTACTAGAAGGTGAGTCAGATGGTACTCTGTGAATAAGGCTGTAAGAGTCAGTCAATTGAGAACATCTGGGAAGGTCGTTTTCTTTCTTGTCGGCTAGGTAGAGACGTATTGGATTAGGTACACGCCTAAGGAATTCTTCCACCAAGATGAGATTGACGAGATCTGTAAAGATGGAGACTTTTGCGGCTTCCAGCCACTTCATAAAATATCTCTTTTTGTTATTGGCAAACTCTAGATAAGTGGTAGCACTTGTTTTAAGGTAATCCCTGAACTTACGTCTGTAGGTCTCGGTGGAGAAGAGGTAGGCATCGAGCACTGCTTGCTTCAGTACCTGGTAGTCGGTTTCAGACGCTATAGCACTGAGAGTCACTGCAGCTCTACCTGTTAAATGAGACCTGAGAAGCACAGACCAATGATCCTGAGGCCAGCTGAGTTGGATAGTCTGAGCCTCAAATGAAGTTAAAAAGACATCTACTTCTGCCTCAACAAAAGATGGCATTAATTTAGTTGCATGTGAAAGGTTAAAACGTACCGGAAGGTTAGCTTCAGCTTGTTAGCGCCGAGTGTGGTGGTGTGCAGTTTGCAAGTCCAGCTCTCTACATCGTTGCTCTAGAGCAGTGGCGGCTTGCTTCTTATCGTGTTGACGTTGTACCTCTAGCTGTTCCTGTTCCCGCTCACGTTGTAGGGCAGCTTCACGTTCCTTCAGTTGAAGGGCTTCCGTCGCATGCTCACGTTCTAGGGCAGGATCACGTTCCTTCAGTTGAAGGGCTTCCGTCTCATGCTCACGTTCTAGGGCAGCATCACGTTCCTTCAGTTGAACTGCTTCCTTCTCACGCTCACGTTCTAGGGCAGCTTGTTCTTTCTGGAGCTGAAGAACTTCTCTCTGAAGAGCAGCTTGTTCCTTCAGACTTTCGCATTTTGCGTTAGCGAGTTCTAGCATCAATTCAATGGCTGCCAATGCGCTCTTATCTGCAATTAAGTATTGTTCATAAGAATCTGCTGTAATAGCATTATTATCCAATAGGTAATCCAAAATAAGATTGTGTAAATCAGTTTTAGTGGCTCCATTTGGGGCCGTAAGGTTGTAATCATTTACTAGTCAGCATCTCCGCCTTTGTGGCACGAACTAGTGTGACTACTTCATCGTTTGGATTCTGTCTAAATGTGGAAAGACGAAACATGGTGAATGATAGCAAATATATGCAAGAGAATACCCAGGTGGATGTACCAAAATATATAATGTCAGAGTGACAGGATGACGTGGCAATGATAAACTATCCTGTTTAAACTTAATAATCAAGGTGAAAAACAAGAAAAAAATGAAACTAAGTGTTTCAAGGAAGTTGTGAATCTTGTACCCGGTACTCTATATGACGAGGATAAGGGCAAGAGGGATCCTACTTTAATTGAGAGACAATTGTCTCCAAGGCAGTCCAAAAAACGTAGAGATTTCTTACCGTGTCTCTAAATGACGAGAACAAAGGTAAGAGGTTTCCTACTAAAACTACATAGTATTTACAGAATTAACAATCTTTGTGCTCTGGAAAAGAATGTTAACTCCCTACCTGTGTAAGTACCATAATCTCTGACCGACACATAGGGGTGCGAAGTGTTAATTAATGACGAGAACTGCTTGTAGGGGTTCCAACCTTACAGCATAGTCCATGCGAGAGGAACTTTGGCCCTCTATATGCTCCTATGTTCATGGTGCAAAGATGTGGGTGTACTTGACTAAAGTACCAGGGTACCAAAGAGGGTGATCTGACTGAATGAGAACTCTCCTGTAGGGATGAGAATAAGGTGGAAATCACAGGATATAGCAAAGATTATTAACGACCAACCATGAGTATGACTGAAGACAACACCGTAATCCAAAGTCATCCAACAATCATATAATGCTACATCTGGAAAACAAACAATATAAAGCACCATTAAAATTATTCAAAGAATAAGAGATCTGAAAAGCTAAACTTGTAATAAAACTTGTAATAAAGCCAAGTACAGTTACCACAACGTTAAGTGAAGGATCTAGAAGCATTACCGGAGCGAGACTCCTAGGACAGGCCTCCAATTTATGTGACGAGTAAGATAGGTGGTATTGCAGTCTCTCTAGGCAGATGGGATGCCAGTCACATAAAAGCAACAACAAGGAAAAAATGTTATACTGCAAGATGAATCTTCACTGTGAGGTAAACTGTAGGATAAAGCAGAGGGCAAAAACATTTAAAAATGTTTTACTTTAAAAAAGAAACTGAAGTTAAACAAATTACAAAACATATAATATCCAGGCTTGGCTATAATACAAAGTGTGCAAAACAAACAAGATGATCAATCAAATTTACGTTACATTAATGTGCATATAATATATATATATATATATATATATATATATATATATATATATATATATATATATATATATATATATATATATATATATATATATTATAAATAAACAATATATAAAACACAGAGGCACAAAACGTACAAAAATTCATTACAACAATACAATGGTAGCAACGGTAAACAAAATCGTACAATAAGAACAAACACAAAATAGAAATAAAACACAGTAACCGCTAAAACAGAATACAGAACACAAATCAAACAAAACCTGTACATAGCAAGGAACTGTACACAATAACAAAAATAGTACAACAACAAGCAATAACAGGAACAAGACAAACAATAGTATTAACAGGCAGTAGTAACAATGATAACAGGACAATAACATGGCACAATAACAACACAAACAATAAACAAAAACATGCACAACCAACCACTTGCAGTGCAAGAAATATAAGGAGAGGCACAAGCACAGAACACAATAGGGCAAACAGCATAGCCAGAGGGGCACATAAAACAGAATCAAAGAAACAGATAATCAGGAAATGGTATAGCCACACGCTAATTATGTTAAAAAACGTAAGGACCACAATAAACAGGGACATTGAGAAACTAAACATCACACCGGCCTGAAGGGCGCACAATAAATACAACACATAGCAGAACATACCACAAGTCCTATGCATACACTAGACACACAGCAATCATACAAACTATCAAGAGTGCGCATACTTATCCGGCCACTCTGCCGCCGGGAAACGAACACAATACGCCTCCCAAAGCAACAGGATGTCGTCCGGAACAGGGTGAGCATGGACCGTACGAGGATCAGGCATCGAGTCCGGCACACCCTCAACAAAAACCCGAGCCTGCGGAACCCAGACAGTCGAGGGGCACCACGGAACAGGCTGCATGCGGTCAATAAAGTAAAATGACAAAGGGTTGTTCGTCCTATCATATGCCACGCCGGAGGCCAAGACGAATGGGACGGGCTTCCCCCTACAGGCCCGGGCAACGGGCAGCGCACCTGTAACCTCCTCGGCAGCCCCACAGGGCTCCGCGGCAATCACCGGACGTGATACCTGCAGGGGCTCCCCACGCCGAACATCCTTCTTCAGCAACAACACGAGGTCGCGGCCCGCACCAGCACCTACACCACCTACATCCGGAGGAGCTACCACCTCCCACTGCGGAGAACCGTCTGCAGAAGAAACAGGAGGTGAATTATAATCACAATCGTCGTCATCAGCAGGCACATGGACGTCAGCGACCACCATCGACACAGAGCGTGAAGCACCCGGAACCACCACATCATCGCCCGAAGACCCACCGGCGTCGAAATCCTCCACATCAGCCCAAGCAGTAGAAGAACGCCAGGATCGCTTGGGCACCGGGCACACATCCTCAGAGCCGGAGGCGGACCCAGAACCACGGGCATCACAAGCCGTGCGAACCAATGCCCGTCGCATGACGGCAGCAGCCTCAACCGCAGGGGGAACCGGGCCGCACACAACAGGACGCTCCGCAGCCCCTCCAGCACCCAGCTCAGCTGAAACACCCGGCGAAGGCACAGGGGCAGACGCAGCAGCAGGAGACGAGGAAGACGAAGATGTCGACGACATGCAGAGACCATCTGGAAGACCTCCGGGAGCAGCTGGGACAGTGACATGGGCAGGAAGATCAGCCGACGGCATCGGCACACCCAGAGGAGCCGCACTATCAGGAGGACTGCCGGGCGACGCAAGGGGAGGAGGAGCCGCAACATCAGGAGGACTGCCGGGCGACGCAGGGGGAGGAGGAGCCGCACCATCAGGAGGACTGCCGGGCGACGCAGGGGGAGGAGGAGCCGCACCATCAGGAGGACTGCCGGGCGACGCAGGGGGAGACGCAGCAGCCAAAGGGACGTCAACATCCTCGCCCACAGAATCCACCCCAACAGGGAGCGGCGGGAAATCATCCTCCCGGAACAGGTTCACAGGAGCGACAGCAGCCTCCGAGCACCCGGCAGCCTGATGCCCCAACAGGCCACACCGAAAGCAGGTACAGGCTGCCGGGCATAGAATACCCGGACTTAGTACCCCAGAAGCCGGACCGAAGAAGGGATGTCAGACCTCAGGCGCATCCCAAGGGTACGAATGTTCGTCCTCATACCCTTATACCTCCCTGAAGACAGCGTGTGCACCCGCACACTGACGACTGCGTTACTGGACACACTGACGTTACTGCTGGAAGTAACGCCGGAGTAGAACATCGGGAAACTCCAAGGGCGCCCTGTGCACACTCACGTAGGTCGTAGGTCATGGCACCGCTACGGTCTGTAATGGTCACAGAGCCGGCACCATCCGGCAGCGACAAGGAACGCCCCTCGTAACGGCGGAGGAAAGCACGATACACCTCCACCCCCGCCAACTTGATAATAACCCGGTGAGCAGTTACCAGCTCAACTCCGTAAACGTCGTCGACCGGGACATAGAGCATGTCAAACATGACAATCTCAACTAAAGGGTAGCCAACGGGGCCTGTAAACTCCAGTCTCACGGAGTTTACTCTCGTCACAGGAGGGAGAGGGACTCCCATCGCAAGCGAGTGCCGTCAACACAGGCCAGGCAGCCACCAGTCAGCAGGGAGGGTAGAGACACCCACACCCCCTGCAGGCGAAAACTGCAACCTCCTCAAACTACCGAGCGGCCAGACGACACGTCTGCACCCCACGGCAGCTCAGGTGGACTCCATATAAAATATGGTGCTAGAATAGTGTGAGCCAAACTAAATAACTCTGTTACCACACCGGGGTATGTAAACAGGTCCACTCAGCAGAGCACTCAGGAGCAATCTGAAATGTAGTCGGCTAAGTAGCTCTATATATGTTCAGCGGCGGCTGTGCAGATGGCGCTGGATCCTTCTAGCTATTAACCGGCACTTAACCTGCTTGTTTTGGATGGCGTGAGCTCCCAGCGACCCAGGGGTGAGGTGGGGTGACGGGCAGTGGTGTATGGGGGGACTGGAGATAGTGTCTAGAAGTCTGGAAGTAGTTGTTGTACTTCTTGTGGCTGCAGTACTTGCATATATAGACATGATATGGGTAGAATAGGTGATGATGGAGCCAGCCGAATATCTCTTCCTAGAGATTTTACTGGATATATTTGTATATATATATATAGATATATATATATATATATATATATATATATATATATATATATATAATATATATATATATATATATATATATAGTAGTAGTAGGCATCCATCAGTCTCAGAAGACTATGGAGTTGCGCTCTGGTTGTCGGTCTGGAGTGGCCTCACCAGGGCGCAAAGCCAGGGTAGGTTGATTCGGGGGAGAAGCAGGTCCCCCCTCTCCACGCCCCCCTATATATATATAGGGGGGCAGCAGGGCCCCCTATATATATATATTATATATATTATATATATATAATATATATATATATATATATATATATATTTATGCAAACAAGCCTGAATGGTCCCCAGGATATATATATATATATATATATATATATATATATATATATATATATATATAATATATTATATATATATATATATATCTATAATATATATATATAGTCAATGCAATCGGAAAGATTGAATCAATCTTGAATCAATCTCAATAAAGATTGAGTGATATATTTATATATATTATATATATATATATATATATATATAATATATATATATATAAATGGAAATGTTCGTTTGTTCAAATCGCTAATCTCCGAAATTTCTTCACCGATTGCTTTGAAATTTTCACACAAGGTTCCATTCGCATCAGAGCGGGTTTTTATATACATATTATATTGATGTCACGTTTTTTTTTGAACTGTGTTTTACATGTGTTTTTCATGTGAAAGAAATCTTCGAAACCACGTTACCGATTGCTTTGAAATTTTGACACACCGTTGCATTTGAATAAGCGTATGTTTTTATATTCTGCCTATATACATGCCTCACCTGTGATGGGAAAAAACATTATTTTTTTATTAACAGCACCATCTGTTGGATGTAAGAGCAACACACACTGTTATCTCCCAAAATTCTTCACTAATTGCTTTGAAATTCTGATACAACGTTCCATTCGAATATGCGCGTGTTTTTATATGCCTGCTATATAGATGCCACACCTGTGACAGGTTAAAAGATAATTTAAAGAAAAAACAGCGCCATCTGTTGAACGAAATAACAACACACACGCAATACTAAATATCTTATGATTTCCACTTCAGTGTTTCCGATTGCATCAATAAATTGAATTTTCATAGATTTCGATTTATTTTAATTTTGATTTAATTATTTTGTGTGACACTGTGTTAGAATTGAGCTGTGTTTTTTACCACACCGTTCATTTCATAAGTAGAAGTGTAGATGCCACACTTGAAAAAGGTAAAACTTTCATTTTTTTAAGAAACAGCACCATCTGTTGCATGTAAGAGCCATACACACTATAATAAATATATTACGATTCCATTTCAATCTTTCCGATTGCATTGACTAACTAAATTTTCATATATTTCGATTTTTTTTAATTTTGATTTAATTATTTTGTGTGATATTGCATTAGAATTCAGCTGTGTTGTTTACCATACCGTTCATTTCGTTAGTATAAGTATAAATGCCACACAACTGTGACAGTAAAAACATGCATTTTTGAAAAACAGCGCCATCTGTTGCACGTAAGAACAACTCACGCTATACTAAATATGTTATGATTCCATTTCAATGTTTCCAATTTCATTGATAAATTGAATTTTTATAAATTTCGAATTATTTTCATTTTGATTTAATTATTTTGTGTCACTACCTTGGAATTGAGCTTTGTTGTTTACCATACCGTTTGACCAAGATATTGACTTGACCTAGAATCAGTTCACTTAAAGATATAATCACTGGAGTACTAACTCTGGACAGAAGAGCCTCCAATAGCAACAGGTGGACCCATTGTGCGATAAACACCATCAATACATTCGATATAACAAACCCAGTCACTGAGAAGGGTGTCGACGAAATACATGCAGACTGTGTTATGCAAGCCCCCTGGGAATCTCTGCCAGCAGACTTTAAGATTATGGTTATTGCAGGAAAAAAGAACCAGACAAATCCACATCTGCTACGTAACATTGCACAGATGCATATAGAAGCAAACTAGGCATCTGACAGCTTCACTTACTTTACAGATGGATCAGTTAACCAGCAGGGACAAGAAACCGGAGCTGCAGTTAAAGCAGGGAACTCTGTAAATAGCTAGAGGCTCTCAAATGGGTGTTCGACTTTTCAAACAGAGATGCTAGCCATTCAAAAGGCTTTGGAACATGCTCCTGCTCAACACCGACAACATGTTATCATACATACAGATTCGAGAACCGCCATTGAAACCTTGCAACAAGACCGCATATGTGATAACATACATCTGATCACAACTGTCCTATCATTAATGCAAACACTCAAACGACAAGGCCGACGGGTCCTTCTCAACTGGGTGCCAAGTCATGTGGGAATCGTAGGAAATGACATTGCAGACGAAGCTGCGAAACTTGCAACTAAGAGAAGAACTGTAGACATTTGCATACCACAGAGTCTGTCACAGATTAAGCGAGTAATTAGTAACAGAGCAATGCAAAAGTTGTACAGTGACCACAACTCAGCTGTTGCAACATCTCGATCTGCGGGTTGGTACAGGAATTCAACCAACTACCAACCACTTATGTTAATGAAGGGGAGCAGTAGGGCAACAGAAGTACACTTACATCGCATCAGGCTTGGATACCCATGTGCATGGGAAATAGGCTTGCAGGTTCCGGAAGATGAGAGGAAATGTCAACACTGTGGAGAAATGCCCGACAGACCTCTGGAACATTATCTAACACAGTGCACAGTTACAAACCCATTAAGATTTCAACTTCAATTCAACAGAGCAGAAGAAGTTGTTAAACACATATGGCAACATCTTACTAAAGCGACCAAACGAGTAATAAATACTCATACTCCACCCAAGTAAACTAGAAACGAGCGACACTTAGTGGGCCAGCCAGAGGCTTAGGGCCCGCGCAGGAATATCCCTGCAAAAAAAAAAAAAATATGTGATAACATACATCTGGTCACAAATGTCATATCATTAATGCAAACACTCAAACGACAAGGCCGACGGGTACTTATCAACTGGGTGCCAAGTCATGTGGGAATAATAGGGAATGCCATTGCAGACGAAGCTGCAAAACTTGCAACTAAGAGAAGAAATGTAGACATTTACATGCCACAGAGTTTATCACAGATTAAGAAAGTAATTAGAAACAGAGCAATGTAAAAGATGTACCATGACCACAACACAGCAGTTGCAACATCAGCATCTGCGGGTTGTTACAAGAATTCAACCAACTACGAACCCCTTAGTTTGATAAAAAAAAAGACATACCGTTCATTTCAAGAGAATAGTTTATTTTTTATTTCTTAATTGTTTTCCATTTCGTTTTTAATTTGTTTTTCTTACATTTCAGTGATGGGAACATCAGATCATTTGATGTTCCCAATTTTTTGATGGGAACATCAGATCATTTGGAAATATATCGCATGAGGGAGTGGGGAATGGTTGGGAGGGCGAGGGTACGGGAGTGGGGGGATGGTACTGAGGACGGCGGGACAAGGGAGGGGGTAATGGTGGGGTGGACGAGGAGACGGGGGGGTTGGGGATGGTGGGGACGAGGAGACTGGAGAATGGAGAATGATGGGAAGGACAAGGAGACAGGAGAGGGAGGGGGGAAGTGCAGAGGACGAGGAAACAGGGAAGAGATGATAGGGAGGCCAGGGGGATGGAGGAGGGGAGATGGAGGAGAGTACGAGGGGACGGTGGAGTGGGGAATGGTGGGGAGGACTGGGAGACAAGGGGAAGGTTGTTGTGGCTCAGCAACACACATACGTTGCTGAGCCACAGCAATGCGTGGCCGGGTACAGCTAGCATATATATATATATATATATATATATATATATATATATATATATATATATATATATATATATATATATATATATATATTTATATATAATATATATATATAATATATATATATATAAATATATATATATATATATATATATATATATATATATATATAATTTATATATATATATATATATATAAATATATATATATATATATATATATATATATATATATATATATATATATATATATATATATATTATATATATATATATATATATATATATAATTGCTCTAAAAACCTTCCTTTCCTCCTCCCATGCATCGCACGACCTCGTCAGAGATATCTACCTGCAACCCTGAGAGATTCAGCAGGAATACACGATCCTGCTTTCACTGAATGTTCAAATCAGTGGGATGTTCTGGCAGCCCCAGCAACCATTATAGAGCCAACAAACAACACAAACAGTCCGGCTGGACCACCCTCTAGTGGAAAAAGTAGCTGATGCCATGCTCAGCGCCGCAACATCAGACAAGGAGAAAGCCCGCCTCAGAGCAGTGCGTGCCCCCCATGCAGGAGACTTCCTCCTGGCAGTACCCATGTCAGCAATGGGCACGCGCCTAGATCCAGAATCCCTTCGTGTAGCAGTGGCCCTCCGCCTTGGTGCCCCAATTCACACTGAATACAAGTGTATATGCAACAGGGTGGAAGCAGACCAATACGGACTGCATGGGTTGCATTGTGGAAGCACAAAGGGCTGGCATGCAACACACAACGAGGTCAATGACATCATCAAGAGAAGCCTCGTCTCAGCTAAGTGCCCAGCGGAGAGAGAACCTCGCATCCTAGGGGTCCAGAACCCGGATTTCCCTGCACTTCGCCCTGATGGCATCACCATATACTCATGGAAGGAGGGTAGACAGTTGGTGTGGGACTACACATGTGTATCCACCCTGGCTGACACCTACGTACACTTCGGAGCTGATCAAGCAGGTGGGGCGGCCAACCACAGGGAAACAGCAAAATCTCTCAAATACAGGCGACTGGCAGGCCAATACCTCTTTGTTCCCATAGCGTCTGAGACACATGGCCCCTGGGGCAAGAGTGCCTTGGATTTCTCAAGGAATTGGGTTCCAAGCTCATCGACGTCACCAGAGACCCAAGGGCTTGCAGTTTTTTGTTTCAGCGCCTCAGTGTGGCGATCCAGAGGGGAAATGCTTGCTGCGTCCTCGGTTCCTGTCCGGAAGCGGAGGAGCTTCAAGAGATACATAACCTTTAGGCATTTGTCTTGTATGTTTTGTAACCTTTAAATACACAATAAAGCATAAAAAAAAGGAAGGGGGTGGTAGGAGAAAGCACACAGAAACTGTATTGGAGGGGACCTACATTCCTCCAATGCGTCATGTGTGATTTTCTCCGAGGCTATGGGTCCCCCTTCTTCCAGCCAGAGGTGGTACTCCCTTCCTTTATTTCATCTTAAATATATATATATATTATATTATATATATATATATATATATATTATATATATATATATATATTATATATATATATATATATATAAATAACCAGATGGCACTCGAGGCACAGTGAAGTTAACGACATCATCAAGAGGAGCCTCACCCAGCTGGATGCCCAGCTGAGAGAGAGCCTCGTTACCTAACGCCCCGTAATTCTGATGCTCTATTGGTCGCCCGGATGGTATCACAGTGAACCCCTGGAAGAATGGCAAGCAGTTGGTATGGGACTACACGTGCGTATCAACCCTGGCTAACACCTACATTGACCTCAGTGTTGCACAACTAGGTGGCGATGCCACCCCAGGGAAGCAGCCAAATCCCGTAAGTATAGAGAACTGGATCACCACTACAATTTTGTCCCCATTGCTTCTCGGCGCCTGGGGTAAAAGTGCTTCCAGTTTTTTGAAGGAACTGGGTTCTAGGCTCATTGAAACAACAAGGGACCCTAGAGCTGCCAGCTTTCTTTTCCAGCGCCTCAGTGTTGCGATACAGAGGGGAAATGCTCACTGCATTCAGGGTTCCTGCCCGCCATCTGAGGAGCTGGAGGAACTCGACAACCTATGATAAATATCTTTGTAACCTATATGTAACTCCTTTTTTTGTAACAAAGTTCAAATAAAGCAAATATATATGTGTACATACAAAAGAATGGGGGTGGTAGGAGAAGAAAATATTAGTGTTCAGTGAGAAACCACAAGGTCTCTCCTGAATACGTTTTATTTTCTTCTCCGAGGCTAGGGTCCCCACATTGGCGCTATATATATATAGATATATATATATTATATATTATATAAATATTCTTCTATATATATTATATGTCGTACCTAGTAGCCAGAACGCACTTCTCAGCTTACTATGCAATGCCCTATTTGCCTAATAAGCCAAGTTTTCATGAATTAATATATTTTCTCATAATTTTTTTCTTATGAAATGACAAGCTAACCCATTTCATTATGTATGAGGTCAATTTTTGTTATTGGAGATAAAATTAACGGAGATATATGGCCGAAACCTAAGCCAACCCGTACCTAACCTAACCTAACCTATCTCTATAGGTTAAGGTTAGGTTTGGTATCCGAAAAAGTTAGTTTAGGTTAGGTTAGGTAGGTTAGGTTGTCGAAAAAGACAATTAATTCATGAAAACTAACTTGGCCTATTAGGCAAATCGGGCCGTGCATAGTAGGCTGAGAAGTGCGTTCGGTGGCTACTAGTACGACATATATATATATATAGTCTAATATATATATATTATATATATGATATAATATATATATATCATATATAGTATCAAATTAAAATATGAAATGTTCGTTTGTTCAGAGTATCACTAATCACTGAAAGTTCTTCATGATTGCCTTAAAATTTTCACACAACGTCCATTCGCATTCCGATTGAGTTTTTATATGCACTACTATATAGATGTCACGTCTGTGACGGTAAAAAAAAATATGCTTTATTTGAAAACAACTAGCTGTTCGGGTTTCGAGTGAAAGGGAAATCTTCGAAACCTCTTTATCCGATTGCTTTGAAATCTTTGACACAATATTGCATTGAATAAGCGAGTGTTTTCATATACCTCCTATATACATCCTCACCTGATGACACGGAAAACAGTTTTTTTTTTAAACAATGCCATCTGTCGGACGTATGAGCAACACATGCTGTAATCTCTCGAAAGTTCTTCACCAGTGTGCTTTGAAATTTGACACAAATTCCTTGCGAATGTGTGTGTTTGATTACCGTAAGATTAGATACCACAACTGGTGATGTGTAAAAACATGCATTTTTTGAAAACAGCGCAACATGTTGCACTTAGAAGCAACATACGAATATACACGATATTTACAATTTAATTATCAGTGTTTCCGATTGCATTGATATATTGAATTTTCATAGAGTTTTATTTATTTTCATTTGATTTAAGTTATTTGTGTGTACTTGCATTTGAATTGAGCTGTAGTTTTTTTTACCATACAGTTCATTTCGTAGTATAAGTAATTGTTTCTTTTTTCATTGTTTTTCGATTCCTTTTTTTTACTGATCTTCTTATTTTGCAGTGCAATTGGTGGTGAAACGGAGCGTGTCGATTGATCGTGCGTTTGACAATATGAAATATTTCGTTAGTATATTTCTGTTTTTGGTTTGAAAACAAGAAAATAGAGCAACACATTTATTTACTAGCTGCAAATGTGAAGCTAACAAACAGCCATGAATCCACCAGGTACAACTTAACTTGCTTTCGTCACGTTATGTCTTCTTCTTCTTCTTTGAGAATAGGTACAGTTTGCATGAAGGTTTACCCTCCCGATGACTGCACCAGTCGAAGATGTAGGGAAACACGTTGACGTGTCATGTTCAACACCCCAATAGCTACTAAACATTTGTGGGTCAGGAATTGGGAGTTTAGCTGGAAGGACTCTGGCGCTCTACTCGCGGCTAACGTGGCCCGTCTTCAACTCGTTGGCGGTGTGGAGCGTGCCAGTTTTTTATTTTATATGCTAATGCTCCACTAGGAGAATTCATTGCGAACCCATTGGATAATCAACAATGAAAAGACCTAGGACGAAAATTGGGGTGACCAAATGAAAAAATGATACACATTTTATGCGCTGTTGCACCTCCTGGAGTACAACTCGTTCGCAGCTTTCTCTGTTTTTGCAGTGTAATTAGCCGGGCTTTTGGAGTTTAGATGCATTTAGTGCGTGTAAAGAATTCTATTGCGTAACACAATGATAGCCAAATTTAATCTTGTAGGAAGAGAATTAAGGTGACAAAGGTTGAAGAGAGTATAGCACTTTTTATAATTAACGCGCGCTCCCGTGAAACCCTGGACCCAAATGCGCACAGGGGGGGGTGAAGGGTGGCGCGGGGGGGGGGTGGGGCACGCCAAGTGTTAAGGAGGAAAGAAAGTCAAAAGTTGTTAGATGTGTCGGGCCGTTAGAGAGAGGATTGGCGACGGAAACAGAGGGGACGTTAGAGGGAGCTCTCCCCGCACCGTAGGCGGTGGTGTCGAGCACGGCGGCAGCCTGAACCACGCATGGTGTAGCGGTGCACACAAGACGACAACTAATATTTCTTCGGTGAACAGATTGAATATCGAAATGAACAAGCAGTATGCTTCCCAAATTACCCACAACAAGTGCATCGGGCAACACGGCCTGACCAGGGCGGTGCCCCTTGCGTCTGAGGTAGCATGCGTTATCCGCTACCCTATAAACAAACTCCTTCCCCGCTACACCCAGACAGGGACGAGCACCACGGAATGTCGGAAGCACCCAGGGCATCTCCGAAAGGGCTCAACACCGGGAAACCCTCACAGGGCACGACCCCCAGCAGTCTGACGAGACTTCCCCCAGACCGGGTCAATGTAAGGAGGGGAACTGCAGGGGATGCAGGCGCGTGCAACCGACCCCCACCACCAGGCAGCAGGAACCGAGGCCCCCCGTCGCACATCTTCCGAACCACACGATGAGGTCCCAGATCAATCAGGGCAACCCCCACTGCGGAGATCAAACAGCAGGTGACGCAGAGGGGTGCACAGGTATTGCAACTTCGGACCCCCGCAACAAGTGCCAATCGCCACAGGCGGGGGACGCCAGAGCAACCATACTCCCCCACTCTCCTCCTCGAAGGCACACCACGAAGGGGAGACATACTCCGAGCCCGCCGTGAACGTTACGAGACTGCGCGCCCACACTCAAGTCCGAGGCACAGCCACCATTCTTGACATCGCACACAGTGCACAACTCACCACCGTCGAAGAGTTCATCAGAGGCCACATCCCCGCACGGCCACATCATCCAGGGAACAGCCTCAGAACACCGAGCACATTGCTTTCTGCAAAGGGACGGAAAGATCAGAACTACAGTGTCAACACAGCACAGGCACGGCAGGCAAACCTCCCCAATGCCCGAGCGCACCTACCTCATATAAAAGCAGAAACTCGGCGGTTCTGCCCGGGGATGCCGGGGTACCACAGCCCAGGCTGGTGCGGACATGAACCTCCACCGTTGGACCATCCTGCACATACAGCATCTCAGGCCGAGGCCACACACCCACACACACTGGCTCAACAACCCCAAGGGTCACAGCAGTCCACCAGACGTGTCCACAGGCCGAGAACTCTGCCTCAACCGGGGGAGGCAGCAGACCAGGCAATCAGGCGCCTCAGGCACAAGCACCTACTCCTCCCTCAGAAGGACCGGCCGAACGCAACAGGGGCGAAAATCCTCCGAACGAAAAACATGCATCTGACCAGTCCGCTTCTCACGTCGCACGCTGCAGCCAGATGACCCGCGTAACCACACCGATAACAGTGCGCGTGGTTGACCCCGAGGCAGTGCAACTGGACGTGTAACCCACTGGAATCGACGAGACGAGTACACTTATCACGTAGTCAAACGACATCGTAGGTGCAGTGACCGTCCAAGTCAAACCAACACAGTGTGCACGGACAACGACCTTGGTTCCAACACAAATACTTAACAACCGTCCCAAATCATTCAAAACAGGAGGTTGAAAAAGTTGTCCTGAATTGCAAAGGGTACAGAGATGTCATCCGTCACAGACGTCAAGATAACGAACTGAATATTCACACCACCCTAACACGAAAGCAGTAATCAGAGAGGGTAAACCACACCCTCACACCGCTCGAGAAAGCCTGAAAAGTGCAGCCTGGAGTAACAGAACTTGACCACAGCAATTGGTTGCCCTGAAGCAGCTGGACGCCCATCAGGTCCGACAGCTGCACATCACAGCA
The DNA here is from genome assembly GCA_020271785.1 of Procambarus virginalis. Taxonomy (NCBI): domain Eukaryota; kingdom Metazoa; phylum Arthropoda; class Malacostraca; order Decapoda; family Cambaridae; genus Procambarus; species Procambarus virginalis. Next base: position 12,410 of record WNGS01163427.1, on the reverse strand, counting down.
CGTCCAAACATGGGCGACCCCAACCAATGGATTGGTCCACACGGTCCACCGTAAACGCCAGACCAGCCACAATGTCCTCTTGCACTGGGGGGCGAGAGACCCCCATGGCTAAGGCAAACGAGCTTCACCCGTCAGTGGCAAACCACCACAGTCAGGGCAAACCAAGCAATCACCAGTGAAACACTAGCAGGAGCAGAGAAACCTCAGGAACGTCCAACCTGGCTGGTGGCCACCACGCAACTTCCACGTTATTCAAAATGATGTGTTTGTTCGAAAACAATGCTCTGTTCGGAAGTGCCTTCAGTATTACACATGGAAGCCGTAGAAAATTATTTGAACGACTTAAACGAGGAGAGCTATCGCACGGACATACTGGCATCTATTCAAACAAACTACGATAGGAGACGGACACTGTGATTTCAATCAAATGAATGCTTCTTTCTTTGCAACCTGTTGGTAAATGTGCCTGGTCCAACGTCTTCCAGGCAATTGTCGATTTGTCACGGCGTAACACATGCCACTTTCCGTGATGCATGTCAAGCTCTGAATTAATGCGAGAACGACCGACACTGGGATGTATGCATTAATGACACTCAAATCCACCTCACATTCCAAATCAAATTCGTGAATTGTTTGCAAATCATATTGACCACCGGTTCTCCTTACGCTCAACAGAGGATGAGAAGAAACGACCAAATCGCACATGGCTGAAGATACTTGTCCGTCGAACACACAAGGACGAATTCAAATATGAACATGAATTCACAGCAGAAATCTACAACGAACCGTTGATAATGATTGAAGATTTGTGCTTAGAAATCGACGTAACAAAGTTCTCAATTCAATGGAATGCCACCACCGAATCGATCTGCTGCTGCATCGTTCAACATAGAATTGCGTCGTGAACAAAAATACAACACACACAAAAAAAAACTCAAAAAAAAAAACCCCCACAAAAAAAAATACAACATCAGGTGATCTGTTGTTGTATGTGCAATTAAATATTCTTAAGCTAACGCTAGAGCAAAAAGGCATTTACGATCAATTAATTCAAACTGTCAATACTGGTTGGAGAAATCTTCTATGATGCGTCAAGAGGAACTGTAAAACCTCTCTAAATAGATTGATTTTCCAACATTTCGATCCCAAAATTGCATAATCTTAGCTCTTGCATCATCTGAAATTGCTGCGACAATGCTACCAGGTCGAAGAACTGCTACTTCGGCTTTTAAATTGTCATTGAACATGCAACTCATTAAAACTCCAACGTGCAACATTTCCAAAGCTTCCGGCATGGGAAAAGTATTGCAGAAATGAAAACTTACTGTTTGGGATGAATGCACAATGGCTCACAAAAAATAGCTCGATGCTCTTGATCGACCATTGCAAGATTTGCGTGGAAGCATCAGACCATTTGGAAACGCACTTAATATTGCTTTAGGAGATTTTATGCAAACATTACCCATAATTCCTCGATCGACACCAGCGGACGAAATAATTGCTTGCCGGAAATACTCTACTTTGTGGCACCAGGTAAAGATGTTAAAATTAACTACACATATGCGTGTAGTTATGTAGATACTGCAAAACGATCCATCAGCCGAGATATTCTCCCATCAATTTTTCTGGAAATTGTGAACGGAAACGTGGCAGTCACATACATAGTCTGGCGACACTGTGGTGGAAGCAGATGAAGCGGTTAATTATCCAATAAAATTTTTTAATTCACTCGATCTGCGAGGGATACCACCATCACAGCCACGACTGCAATTAAAAATTAGCGTGCCAATTGTCATGTTACGAAATATCAACAAGCCAGACCAAAGCTTGGCAACGGCACGCGGCTTGCAGTAAAAAATTATTCCGCAACGTCGAACAGAGAAGGCGCAATCTTGACAGGACCTTTCAAAGGTGAAGATGTCCTCAGTCCTCTTTCCGATGATTCCAACTGATTTACCATTTCAATTTAAGAGACTGTAATTCCCTATTCGACTGGTGTTTCAATCACCATCAACAAAGCTCAGGGCTAATCTTCAGAATTGTGCAGTTAATATCTAGAAACGGATTGCTTCTCACATGGCCAATTATATGTTGCGTGTTCTAGAGTCCGGCGCATCAGACAAGCTCTATATACTTTCACAGTCAATGGAACAACAAAAAACATTGTATGCCCACAAGCATTGAAAAAATGAACATGTTAGAAACGTGCATTTTCTCTTTTTTTGTTTTTCCATTAGAACCCAGAACTGAGTCAACAGCAATGCGTTGGCGGGTACAGCTAGTATATATATATTGTGACGATAATCTCTTCAAAGAGACTGAGCCTGCTCTTTCATACTTAAAAACTTAAAAATCAGGGTGTACTTGTGGCCCAAATGTTGAGGCGACGGTTTCAACCAAGCCAACAACCTCCATAGGTGAAGTCCGTTCTTCGCTTGGCCGGTCCACCCCTGTAATGGGTTCGTCCTAAACGAGGTCCGTCCCGACCTAGCTCGCGCCCTCAAAAAACTACAACACGATCTTGTCAGTCGGACGCAGTATGAGAGAGACTAGTCGTCGAAGTTCACCAATGTCCAGGCAGGTACTCTCAATGGCCGAGGCTCTGACCACGGGGGTGGCTATACGCTAGGGCCATCTGGCATTGTTCTGTAAACAGAGAACGGATTGGCGTCCCGAGACTGAAGTGACGAAGAATGAGTGAAGGGTAGGGGTCAAGGTGTAAGGGACGGTGTCTGAGGGTAAGTAGATACCCGTCCTGGTACGAAAACTGCTGATGTGGGGCGGGTGAGAGATTATACCGTCAATAAATGGTAAACAAGAAAAAGAAAAGTAACGTGTCTCAGTTAATTTCACAATGCTGGGTGGGTAACGGCGGTTTCCGGTTCCACTGGCCTGGAGAAGATAGAGAAATTGTCTGATTCCGACCCTAGAACCGCACTATAATGCCATTTGAGAACTATCCGGGCTAGAATACGGCACATTCGAGATTAGCAGGAAGCTTTGTTGCTAGTTATTGCAAACGTCAATCGAATTGTATAATTACAATCTCTTTAATTGAAATGGCTTATCCGTTGGAATCATAGGAAAGTAAGGAATGAGGACATCTTCACCTTTTGGAAGGTCCTTTCAGATTGCTCCTTCGTCGGACTTTGCTCGATAATTGTGTATATGCAAGCCGCGGTGCGTTGCTAGCTTTGTCTTGGTTGATATTTCGATAACATGACAATTGCACTCTAAATTTTTTTGATTTCGTGGTGATGGTTGGTACCTCCCCCAGATCGATGATTAAAAATTTTATTGATAAATTTACCGCTTCATTTCTTCTTCCCCCAAAGTGTCGCCAGACTTGTAAATTGTGAACGGAGCCACGGTTTCGGTTCCAATTTTACCAAAACTGATTGAGAATCTCTCGCTTTGGAGTCGGTTTGCGCTGACTCATATTTGTAGTTAATTTTAACATCTTTACATGGTGCCACAAGGTAGAGTATTTCAGGCAAGCATTTATTTCGTACGCTGGTGGTCGATCGAGGAATTATTGGTATGTTGGCATAAATATCCTAACATATATGCTTTTCCGCAATGGTCTGATGTTTCCACGCAATCTTGCAATGATCGATCATGAGCCTCGAGCGATTTTTTGAGCCATTGTGCATTCATCCAAACAGTAAGTTTACATTTCTGCAAATACTTTCCATGCCGGATGCTTGGGAAATGTTGCACATGGGAGCTTCATTGAATTGCATGTTCCTGGAAAATTTACAAAACCGTGAGTAGCAGTTCTGCCAACCTTTAGCATTGTCGAAGTGCTATCCAGATGATTCAAGAGCTAAGGTTATGGCATTTGGGATCAGAAATGTTGCGAAAATCAATCTATTTAGAAGGTTATTACATTCCTCCTGAAGCATCAATAGAACATTTCTCCAAAACCAGTATTGACAGTTTGATTATTTGATCGTAAAAATGCCTTTTTGCTCTAGCGTTAGCTTAAGAATATTTAATTGCACATACGACAACAGATCTCCCATGTGGGTTGTACTTTCTTTTGTGTGTACGGTTGTGTCCGTGTGTGTCGATCGATGTGGTACGACGCAATCCTTGTGTTGCGACTGCAATCCTACTTGCAGCGAACGAAGCAGTAGCAGATCGATTCAGTGATGTCATTTTGAATTGATTGTGAAGTTTGTTCGCGATTTCTATGCACAAATTTTCAATCATTATCAATGTTTCGTTTTAGATTTCTGTTGTGAAATCCATTTTCATATATGAATTTTCCTTTGTATTCAACGAACAATATATTCAGGCATGTGCGATTAATATTTCTACTACAACTCTGTTGGAGATACGCGACCGGTGTCACTATGATTGTGAAACCCAAGCAAGAATTTGATTTGAATGTGACGTGCTGGACGTGTCATTAATGCATAAATCCTAGTGTCGGTCGTTCTTCAATTAATTCAGAGGTTGACATGCTATACGGAAAGTGGCATGTGTTAAGCCGCTGACAAATCCCAATTGCTGGAAAGACGTTGACCGGGCACATTTACCAACAGGTTGCAAAGAAAGAAGCATTCATCTTGATTGGAAAAACACGTGTACGACTGGCCTATCGTAGTTTGTTTGAATAGGCCAGTTTGTCCGTGGACTCGCTCTCCTCGTTTAAGCGTTCAAATGATTTCTACTGGCATTCCAGTGTCATACGATAGGCACTTCCGAATACAGCCATGTTTTCGCAAACGCGTCAATTTGACATACGTTGTAGTTGCGTGTGGCTCACCATCCAGGTTGACCTTCCTGAGGTCCTCTCTGCTCCTAGCTATGATGTTTACTATGGGTGATTTGCTTGGTTTGCCTGCTGGTGGTGGTTTGCCACCGACAGGGTGACGTTTGCCTTAACCATGGGGTCTTCTCGCACCCCAGTGCAGAGGACATTGTCGGCTGTTCTGGCATTTACGGTGCCGGTAGACCACATATTGGTTGGGGGTCGCCCTGGTGGAAGTTCTGTATGTGCAGTTGTCAGAATTAGTGGGCGTCCAGCTGCTTCACGGCAACCAGGCTGTTCAAAGTTCTGTCTCCCAGGCTGCCTTCAGGCATTCTCGATCGGTGTGAGAAGGTGTGTTTACCCTCTCCCTGAGAGCTGCTGGTTCTGTTAGGCGTTGTGATCTCAGTGTTTAACTTTACTTCTGTGACGGTGCAATCTGTCCCCTTTGAATTTTCAGGCACAACTTTTTAACCCGTTATTGAAATGATTTTGGGACGGTGTTAAGTATTTGGTGGAACAAGGTCGTTTGCGTGCACTGTGTTGTTTGCTTGACGGCTCCTGCACCTTTACGATGTCGTTGAAGTGTAGTGTACCGTCGCCGATGTCCGTGTTGGGTTACATCGCTCCGTTGCCTGCATGGGGGGTGGTGGGTGGGGGGGGGGGTCCACCGCCACCACTGTATCGGTGTTGTTACGAGGATCATCTGGCTGAAGCGTGCGACGTGTGAGCGACTGGTAGGGTGCATGTTTTTCGTGGGGAGGGTTTTCCGCCCCTGTTGCGGTCGGCCGTGTTCGGAGGAGGAGTAGTGCGCTTAGCCTTGCTTCGCTCCTTGCCTCTGCTGCTCCCCTCTGTATGAGCTAGTTCTACGGCCTGTGTGACACGTCATTTTGTACTTGATAGTGGCCCCTGGGTTGTTGAGCCGGTGTGTATGGGTGTTGGGCCGTCGCCTGAGATGCGTGTTGTGCAGGATGTTCTGGTGGAGGTCCATGTCCCGCCGGTGGATGTGATACTGGCTCCTGGGGATGCGGGTTCTGCTGTGTTGGATGGGGTGCTTCAGCAAGGTGATGTGCCTGCCGTGCCTGTGTTTGTTGGCGACTGTAGTTCTGCGCTTTTCCGTCCCTTTGCAGAATCTGTCATCGTGCTCGAGGCATTTCCCTGATATGTGGACAGTGTGGGTGTTGTGGCCTCTGTGGGCTCTTCGGGCGGTGCTGGTGGGGCCTGTGTGGATGTAAAGATGGGGCTGGCCTGCAGTGGTCCTGTCAGTCTACGTAACGTTCTCGTCGGGATCGTATATGTATTTCCCCTTCGTGTTTGTCCTTGGGAGGAGGGGGAGTATGGTGCTCTGGCGTTCCCCGCCGTGGATGATGGTGATGTGCGGGGCTCCGATTTTCTACTTTGCCACCCCTCTCCTGGTCACCCTGCTGTTTTGATCTCCGCAGTTGGGGTTGCCCCTGCTGAATTCGGGAACCTCATCGGTGAGTTCACGGAAAGATGTGCTCGCTGGGGAAGGGGGGCGCTCGGCTCCTGTGCCCGGTGGTTTGGTGATGCCGATACTGCATCCCTGCCAGTTTCCCCCTCCTTCATTGCTCCGGTCTGGTGGAATTCTCGTCCCGACTGCTGGGGTCGGGCCCTTGTGGGCCTGTGTTGACCCTATCGGGATGCCCGGGTGCTTCCGATACCGTGGTGCTCGTCCACTGTCTTGGTGTCGCGGGTGAAGGAGTTTGTTTATCGGGTGCCGGATAAGATGTCTCAACCGAGTGCGCCGCCTGGTGGCGCGGTTCCCGATGACTGTGGTAATTTGGGAGCATACTGCTGTGCCATTTCCGATTTCAAGTTCCCGAAGAAAATTGGTACGTCTTTGTGCCCCGCTACACCATTCGTGGTTTCAGCTGCCGCCATGCACTCGACACCCCGCCAGACGTGTGCGGGAGAGTCCCCATCTTACGTCCACCTCTTTCCGTCGCCTCCTCGCTCTACGGCCCGCCACATCCAATCACTTTTGACTTTCCTTCTCCTCCATTAACCCTTTCGGAGTGCCCCCCCCCCCCGGCCACCCTTCAACTGTGCGATATGGGTCCCAGGGTTTCACGGGAGCGCGCGTTAATTCTGATAAGTGTATACTCTCTTCAACTTTGTCCCCCTTAATTCTCTTCCTACAAGATTAAATTTTGGTATCATTGTGTTCGCACTAGAATTCCTTTACAGCACTATCATATAAACTCCAAAGCCCGGCTATTACCCGGCATAAAACAGGGAAAGTGCGAACAGAGTGTTACCCAGGAGCGTGCACAGCAATAAAATGTGTTCAATTTCATTGTTCACCTCAATTCGTCCTAGTCATTTCATTTGATATCACTGAGTTCGCAATAGAATTCTCTAGTGGAGCATTAGCATATAAAATAAAAACCTGGTCACGCTCCACCTGCGGACGAGTTGAAGACGGGCCACGTTCGCCGCGAGTGAGCGCCCAGAAGCTTTCCAGCTACACTCCCAATTAATGCCCACAAATGTTTAGTACTATTGGGTGTTGAACATGACACTCAACGTGTTTTCCCTAATTTAAACTGTGCCTGTCCGGAAGGGTTAAACCTTCATGCAACTGTCCTAATCGCAAGAGAAGAAGAAAACATACGTGACACAGGCAGTTAGTTGTAGCCGGGGTATATTCATTCGCTTGTGTTTTGTTTGCACATTGGCCCCCCCAGCTATGAAATAAATACGTTGTCCACTTTCTTGTTTTCAAAACAAAAACAAAATATACTAACGAAATTTTCAATGCAAACGCCGATCAAGCGACACAGCCTCATATTCACCACCCATTGCACTGCAAAATAAGAAGATCAGTAAAAAAAAAGGAATGAAAAACAATGAAAAGAACAATTAGCTATAGCCACGAATGCAACTGTATGGTAAAAAAACACAGCTCAAATTCAACACAATGTCACCCAAAATAATTAAATCAAAATGAAAATAAATAAAAATCGATGAAAATTCAATATATCAATGACATCAAGCACTGAAATAATTTAAATGTAACAGTATTGTATATCGTATGTTGCTCTTAAGTTGCAACAGATGGCGCTGTTTTCAAAAAATGCAATAGTTTTTTACCCACACTTGTGGTTCTAAATTATAGGTAAATCAACAACACACTACATTCGCAGGAATGTTGTGTCAAAATTTCAAATCAACTGGTGACTTAGACTTTCGGAGGATTACAGCATGTGTTCTACAATACTCCGACAGAGGCATTGTTTAAAAAAAAAATGTTGTCTTCTGTCACAGGTGAGGCATGTATGGTAGTCGGTTATGGAAAACACGTCCTTATTCTGAATGCATTTGTGTCAAGAATTGTCAAGACATCGGTAAAGAGGTTTCGAAGATTTCCCTCACTGAAAAACACACGAAAACACAGTTTTTTCACAAAAGCATATTTTTTTTTCCGTCCAGACGTGACATCTATATAGTATGTGCATATAAAACTCAATCGGATGCGAATGGAAACGTGTGTGAAAATTTCAAGCAATCATGAAAACTTTCAGTGAGTTAGTGATAGTGTGAACAACGAAATTTCCATTTGATTATATATATAATATTATATGAATATATATATATAATATATATATATAATAATATATATATTATATGTCGTACCGTAGTAGCCGAACTCACTTCTCACCTCTATGCAAGCCCGATTTGCCTATAAGGCCAAGTTTTCATGAATTAATTGTTTGTCGACAACACCTAACCTACCTAACCTAACCAACCTAATTTTTCGGATACCAAACCTAACCTATCTTCTATAGAGATAGGTTAGGTTAGGTTCGGGTAGGGTTGGTTATTTATGCCGTCATATATCTACGTATAATTTTATCTCCAATAACAAAAAATTGGCCTCATACAAATGAAATTGGTAGGCTTTATCATTTCATACGAAAAAATTATGAGAAATATATTAATTCATGAAACTTGGCTTATTAGGCAAATCGGGCCTTGCATAGTAAGGCTGAGAGTGCTTTCTGTGTACTAGTAACATTAGATATATCTATATATAGAGATATATATATACATATAATATATATATATATAATAGCGGCCAATGTGGGGACCATAGCCTCGGAGAGAAATAAAACGTATTCAGAGGAGACCTTGTGGTTTTCTCACTGAACTATATATTTTCTTCTCCACCACCCCACATTCTTTTGTATGTACACATATATATTGCTTTATTTGAACTTGTGTACAAAAAAGGAGTTACATATAGGTTACAAAGATATTTCATAGTGTCGATTCTCCACTTCCTCAGATGGGCGGGCAGGAACCCTAATGCAGTGTGAGCATTTCCCCTCTGTATCGCACACTGAGGCGCTGGAAAAGAAAGCTGGCAGCTCTAGGGTCCCTTGTTGTTTCATAGACCTAGAACCCAGTTCCTTCAAAAAACTGGAAGCACTTTACCCAGTGCCCGAGAAGCAATGGGGACAAAATTTAGTGGTGATCCAGTTCTCTACTCTTACGGATTTGGCTGCTTCCCTGTGGGTGGCAGCGCACCTGGTTGTGAACACTGAGTTCAATGTAGTGTTAGCCACGGTGGTTGATACGCACGTGTAGTCCCTACCACACTGCTTGCCATTCTTCCAGGGGTTCACTGTGATACCATCCGGCGACCAATAAGAGCATCAATTGGGGCGTTAGGTAACGAGGCTCTCTCTTTCAGCTGGGCATCCAGCTGTGGTGAGGCTCCTCTTGATGATGTCGTTAACTTCACTGTGCCTCGAGTGCCATCTGTGTTATATAATGATATATATATATATTATATATATTATATAGTAATAAAATATATATATATATATATATATATATATATTATTATATTATTTAGATGAAATAAAAGGATACCCTCTGGCTGGAAGAAGGGGACCCATAGCCTCGGAGAAAAATCAACATGACGCATTGGAGGAATGTAGGTCCCCTCCATAAGTTTTCTGTGCTTTTCTCCTATCACCCCCTTCCTTTTTTTATGCTTTATTGTGTATTTAAAGGTTACAAACATACAAGACAAATGCCTAAAGGTTATTTATCTCTTGAAGCTCCTCCGCTGTCCGGACAGGAACCGAGGACGCAGCAAGCATTTCCCCTCTGGATCGCCACACTGAGGCGCTGAAACAAAAAAACTGCAAGCCCTTGGGTCTCTGGTGACGTCGAATGAGCTGGAACCCAATTCCTTGAGAAATCCCCAGGCCTCTGCCCAGGGCCATGTGTCTCAGACGCTATGGAACAAAGAAGGTATGGCCTGCCAGTCGCCTTGTATTTGAAATTTGCTGTTTTCCCTGTGGGTTGGCCGCCCCACCTGCTTGATCAGCTCCGAGTGTCGTCAGGTGTCAGCCAGGTGGTACACATGTGTAAGTCCCACACCAACTGTCTACCCTCCTTCCATGAGTATGGTGAGGCCATCAGGGCGAAGTGCGGGAAATCCGGGTTCTGGACCCCTAGGTGCGGGTTCTTCTTCGCTGGGCACTTAGCTGAGACGAGGCTGTCTCTTGACTTGATTTCATTGACCGCGTTATGTTTTGCATGCCAGTCCTTTGTGCTTCCCAATCAACCCTGCAGTCCGTATTGGTCTGCTTCCACCCCTGTTGCATATACACTTGTATTCAGGTGAATTGGGGCACCAAGGGCAGGGGCCAATGTATCACGAAGGGATCTATCGGTCTAGGCGCGTGGCCCTTGCTGACATGGTGAATGCCAGGAGAGCTCTCCTGCATTGGGGGCACGCACTGCTGCTCTAGGGCTTTCTCCATCTGTCTGATGTTTGCGCGCTCTGAGCATGGCATCAGCTACTTTTTTCCACTAGGGTGGTCCAGCCGGACTGTGTGTGTGTGTTTTGTTGGCGTCTATAATGGTTGCTTGGGGCTGCAGAACATCCCACAGATTTGAACAATCATGGAAAGCAGGATCGTTATTCCTGCGTGGGTGGGGGGGGGGAGGAGAAGGGGGTGGGGGGGCTAAAAAGGCGGGGTTCGCCCGGTCAAGTTAAATATCTCTGACGAGGTCGTGCGATGCATGGGAGGAGGAAGAGAAGGTTTTAGAGCAAATTATATATATATTATTATCGTATATATGATAATATATATATATTATATTCATATTTATATATATATAAATATGAATATCTATATTTATATATATATGATATGATAATAATATATATATGAATATATATCTAGATATATATTTATATACATTATATTTATATAATTATATATATATAAATTCATATATACTATATATATTATATACTATTGATTATATAATATATATATATTAGATTATATATCAATATACTTGCTAGGTGAACCCGGCCACGCATTGCTGCTGGTCAGCAACGTATGTTGTTGCTGAGCCACAACAACCTTCCCTTTGTCTCCGCAGTCCTCCCCACCCCACTTCCCCCTCCACCCGTCCCCTCGTACTCTCTCTCCATTCCCCTGACCATCACCCCCCTGTGCCTCCCATACTCTCTTCCCTTTTCCTCGTCCTCTGCACCTTCCCCCCTCCCTGCCTCTCTGCTCCTTGTCCTTACCATCATTCGTCCATTCTCCAGTCCTCCTCGTCCCCACCATCCTCAAACCCCCCGTCTCCTCGTCCACACCCACCATTAACCACCCTCCCTTGCCCGCGTCCTCAGTACCATCCCCCCACCTCCGTACCCTCGCCCTCCAACACATTCCCCACTCCCTCATGCGATAATTTCCAAAATGACTGATGTTCCCTCATAAATTGGGAACATCAAATGATCTGATTCTACATCATGACAAGTAGAAAACAAATTTAAAAGCGAAACTGGAAAAAAAATTAAGAAATAAAAATAACTCCCTTCTTTGAAATGACGTATTTCTTTTTTCAACTAGGGGTTCGTAGTGATTGATTCTTGTATCCAACCCTCAGATGCGAGTGTTGCACTGCTGTGTTTGTCAGGTACATGCTTTACATTGCTCTGTTCTAAATTACTTTCTTAATCTGGTGATAAATCTCTGTGCAGGTAAAATGTCTCATTTCTTTCTTAGGTGCCAATTTTGCAGCTTCGTCTGCAATGGCATTCCCTATACATCCCACATGATTGGCACCCAGTTGACAGTACCCGTGGCCTTGTGTTTGTACGTAAGTGTTTGCATAATGATTGACAACTTGTGAGTGACGCTTCTGGTCAGCATACCCATTTTTGAGTATCGGCCGGCCTGCTTGCTCAATGTTTGCTCTCAGTTTACTTGGGTGGAGTATGAGTAATTTATTACTTGTTTTGGTCGCTAGTAAGATGTGCCATATGATTTTAACAACTTCTCTGCTCTGTTGAATTGAGTTAAATCTTTAATGGTTTTAATGTAACTGGTGCACTGTTAGTTGTATAAATGTTCCAGCGGTCCTGTCGGTCTATTTCTCCACAGTTGTTGACATTTCCTTTCATTTTCTGGAACCTGTAAGCCTACTTCCTATGCACATGGGTATCCAAGCCTGAGCGATGTAAGTGTAATTCTGCTGCCCTACTGTTTCCCTTCATTTACTAGGTTTGGTAGTTTGGGTGAATTCCTTACCAACCCGCAGATCGATGTTGCAACGCTAGTTGTGGTCACTGTACACGTTTGGCGTGCTCTGT
>WNGS01163426.1:149007-159185 GCA_020271785.1 Procambarus virginalis | reverse complement strand
GTGTGTGTGTGTGTGTGTGGTGTGTGTGTGTGTGTGGTTATATATATATATCTACTTATAGGTATCTATATATTATATATATATATATATAATTGTCGTACCTAGTAGCCAGAACTCACTTTTTGGTCTACTATGCAAGCCCGATTGCCTAATAAGCAAGTTTCCTGAATTAATATATTTTTCTTAATTTTTTTCTATGAAAAGATAAAGCTACCCATTTCATTATGATGAGCGTCAATTTTTTTTTCATTGGAGTTAAAATAATACGTAGATAATGACCGATCCTAACCACCCTACTACCTAACCTAACCTATCTTTATAGGTTTAGTTAAGTGAAGTAGCCGAAAAAGTTAGGTTAGGTTAGGTTAGGTAGGTTAGGTAGTCGAAAAACAATTAATTCATGAAAACTTGGCCTATTAGGCAAATCGGGCCTTGCATAGTAGGCTGACAAGTGCGTTCTGGCTACTAGGTACGACATATATTATATATATATATATATATACATATTATATATATATACTGTATAATATATAAATATAATACACACACACACACACACAACAGAGATATTACAGGAAAGAGATGGTTGGGTTGACTGCTTCTATCTGGACCTAAAAAAGGCTTTCGACAGAGTTCCACATAAGAGGTTGTTCTGGAAACTGGAAAATATTGGAGGGGTGACAGGTAAGCTTCTAACATGGATGAAAAATTTTCTGACTGATAGAAAAATGAGGGCAGTGATCAGAGGCAATGTATCGGACTGGAGAAATGTCACAAGCGGAGTACCACAGGGTTCAGTTCTTGCACCAGTGATGTTTATTGTCTACATAAATGATCTACCAGTTGGTATACAGAATTATATGAACATGTTTGCTGATGATGCTAAGATAATAGGAAGGATAAGAAACTTAGATGATTGTCATGCCCTTCAAGATGACCTGAACAAAATAAGTACATGGAGCGCCACTTGGCAAATGGAATTTAATGTTAATAAATGCCATGTTATGGAATGTGGAATAGGAGAACATAGACCCCACACAACCTATATATTATGTGAGAAATATTTAAAGAATTCTGATAAAGAAAGAGATCTAGGGGTGGTTCTAGATAGAAAACTATCACCTGAGGACCACATAAAGAATATTGTGCGAGGAGCCTATGCCACGCTTTCCAACTTCAGAATTGCGTTTAAATACATGGATGGCGATATACTAAAGAAATTGTTCACGACTTTTGTTAGGCCAAAGCTAGAATATGCAGCGGTTGTGTGGTGCCCATATCTTAAGAAGCACATCAACAAACTGGAAAAGGTGCAAAGACATGCTACTAAGTGGCTTCCAGAACTGAAGGGCAAGAGCTATGAGGAGAGGTTAGAGGCATTAAATATGCCAAAACTAGAAGACAGAAGAAAAAGAGGTGATATGATCACTACATACAAAATAGTAACAGGAATTGATAAAATCGATAGGGAAGATTTCCTGAGACCTGGAACTTTAAGAACAAGAGGTCATAGATATAAACTAGCTAAACACAGATGCCGAAGAAATATAAGAAAATTCACTTTTGCAAACAGAGTGGTAGACGGTTGGAACAAGTTAGGGGAGAAGGTGGTGAAGGCCAAGACGGTCAGTAGTTTCAAAGCGTTATATGACAAAGAGTGCTGGGAAGACGGGACACCACGAGCGTAGCTCTCATCCTGTAACTACACTTAGGTAATTACACTTAGGTAATTACATAAAAGACAGCAATGAACACAATGATAAAGTTGTTTGGGTTAAGTACATAAAGATTGGGTAGCACTAGATACAGAGCAAATTTAAAGCTCGATGTAGGAAACTACGAAGATGAAATTAGATAGTCTTTTTTTTTTTTAATTGTTTAAAAATTATTTTAGAAATTTATCAGTCTCCGTGGTGCATTGGTAAGACACTCACCTGGCGTTCCGCGAGCGCCTTATCATGGGTTCGTATCCTGACTAGGGAGGATTTACTGAGCGCAAATCCTTAACTGTAGCCTCTGTTTAACTCAAAGAGTAAAATGAGTACTTGGTTGTAAAACGATTCTTTGCGGCAGGGATCGTATTCCAGGGACCTGCCCGAAACGCTACACGTACTAGTGACTGTACAAGAATGTAACAACTCTTGTGTGTGTGTGTGTGTAATTACCTAAGTGTAATTACCTAAGTGTAGTTACAGGATGAGAGCTACGCTCGTGGTGTCCCGTCTTCCCAGCACTCTTTGTCATATAACGCTTTGAAACTACTGACGGTCTTGGCCTCCACCACCTTCTCCCCCAACTTGTTCCAACCGTCTACCACTCTGTTTGCGAAAGTGAATTTTCTTATATTTCTTCGGCATCTGTGTTTAGCCAGTTTATATCTATGACCTCTTGTTCTTGAAGCTCCAGGTCTCAGGAAATCTTTCCTGTCGATTTTATCAATTCCTGTTACTATTTTGTATGTAGTGATCATATCACCTCTTTTTCTTCTGTCTTCTAGTTTTGGCATATTTAATGCTTCTAACCTTTCCTCGTAGCTCTTACCCTTCAGTTCTGGGAGCCACTTAGTAGCATGTCTTTGCACCTTTTCCAGTTTGTTGATGTGCTTCTTAAGATATGGGCACCAAACAACAGCTGCATATTCTAGCTTTGGCCTAACAAAAGTCATGAACAATTTCTTTAGTATATCCCCATCCATGTATTTAAAAGCAATTCTGAAGTTAGAAAGCATAGCATAGGCTCCTTGCACAATATTCTTTATGTGGTCTTCAGGTGATAGTTTTCTATCTAGAACCACCCCTAGATCTCTTTCTTTATCAGAGTTCTTTAAAGATTTCTCACATAATATATAGGTTGTGTGGGGTCTATGTTCTCCTATTCCACATTCCATAACATGACATTTATTAACATTAAATTCCATTTGCCAAGTGGTGCTCCATATACTTATTTTATCCAGGTCTTCTTGAAGGGCATGACAATCATCTAAATTTCTTATCCTTCCTATTATCTTAGCATCATCAGCAAACATGTTCATATAATTCTGTATACCAACTGGTAGATCATTTATGTAGACAATAAACATCACTGGTGCAAGAACTGAACCCTGTGGTACTCCACTTGTGACATTTCTCCAGTCCGATACATTGCCTCTGATCACAGCCCTCATTTTTCTATCAGTCAGAAAGTTTTTCATCCATGTTAGAAGCGTACCTGTCACTCCTCCAATATTTTCCAGTTTCCAGAACAACCTCTTATGTGGAACTCTGTCGAAAGCCTTTTTTAGGTCCAGATAGATGCAGTCAGCCCAACCATCTCTTTCCTGTAATATCTCTGTTGCTCGATCATAAAAACTGAGTAAATTCGATACACAGGATCTACCAGATCGAAAACCATACTGTCTGTCTGATATTATATCATTTCTCTCCAGGTGTGCTACCCATTTAGTTTTAATTATTTTTTCCAATATTTTGACTATTACACTTGTCAATGATACCGGTCTATAATTAAGGGGGTCTTCCCTGCTTCCACTCTTGTAAATTGGAACTATGTTAGCCTTTTTCCACACATCAGCTACAACTCCTGTAAACAGGGATGCCTGAAAGATCAGTTGAAGAGGGATGCTGAGCTCAGGTGCACATTCTCTCAGAACCCATGGTGAAACTCCATCTGGACCAACTGCTTTGTTCTTATTTAGCTCTTTGAGCATTTTTTCCACTTCGTCTCTAGACACCTCTATGTGCTCTATGTTGTTCTCTGGAATTCTTATTGTATCTGGTTCCCTGAAGATTTCATTTTGTACAAACACACTTTGGAACTTTTCGTTTAATGTTTCACACATTTCCTTTTCATTTTCCGTGAATCTATTTCCCATTTTCAACCTCTGAATATTATCCTTTACCTGCAATTTGTTGTTTATGAATTTATAGAATAGACCTGGTTCTGTTTTACATTTGTCTGCAATCCCTTTTTCAAAATTTCTTTCTGCCTCTCTCCTCACTGCCGTGTAGTCGTTTCTCGCATCTTTGTATCGCTGGTATGATTGGGGGTTTGGCCTCTTCCTGTATTGATTCCATTTTTGTGTCTTTTGGTCTCTGGCCCTCTCGCACTTTCTGTCGAACCAATCCTGTTTCCTAGTTCTGCTTCTCTGTTTTGGTATAAATTTTTTTGTGCCTTTATCATATATTTCACAAAACTTGACATACATCTCATTCACTTCCTTGCCTAGCAACAAGTCTGTCCAATTATACTCCCTAAAAAATTTTCTAAGGTTGCCATAATGTCCTCTCCTAAAGTCAGGTTTTTCAATTGCATCGACCAGCATATTTTCTTCCAGATTATAACGCATTGCATGCTTTATCCCCAAAAAGACATGGTCACTTTTACCCAAGGGAGGAAGGTACTGAATGTCAAATATTTCTTCCTCCTTCCTGGTAAATATCAAATCGAGCATGGAGGGAACGTCACCTTCCCTCATCCTCGTAGCTTGTTTAACATGTTGATACAAGAATGTTTCCAGGATGAGGTCTACAAATTTACAGGTCCAGAAATCTTCTGGACCTGGACCTTCTGTGCTAGCCATATGCTGTATTGTGCCTACTAATTTTTGATAAACTACCATTCAAGCTGTCATTGCAATCAATCTGAGCTACCTATGTGCTTTAATATACCTATAATTTTTCTCTCATCTTTTATTTTTTTTCTTGCTATGTAACTGTTATCATTTTTTATAAATTTTGCAAGTATTTACCAACTTAAAATTTTCTTAGATTAAGGACCTGCCCGAAACGCTGCGCATACTAGTGGCTTTACAAGAATGTCATTACTATGCTATGTATCTTCACAATCCCAATGTACGTTCTTGTGTATAAATAAATAAATAAATAAAGTTAAGTAGTGCTAGTCAGAGGCACACCGATATTTCTCCCTTGTTGCTTGTTTTCTGCGGTTTGGTCATGGGGCTTTGAATTTTGTTTCTTTATTAATTTGCCACTTTTACCTTTTGCTCTCAGGTGTTCTTTATCTTACTGAGTTTTGCTTAGGGTGATTATGTAGTTAAACCCTCTTGTTGTCCCCTTGACTTGTCCGTGCTTTCGGGTAGACGGGGTTGGCTGTTCCATTCAGTGGATTCCAGCTTTGCATTCCTAGTGCCTGGGTTTTCTGCTTGGCTCATTCACCCTAAAGGTCCTGGAAATGGCCACCCCTCTCCCCCCCCACAGGCTTGGTTGTACTATGGATACTTCTTCTGAGCCTGATCATGGTTTGTGTGAATTTGAGGGTTGTTCGTCATGTGTGCCACCAAGTGACATTCATATGTTCTATCTCCACCATGCTTCCTGTTGGGTTGGTGACACCTGCAACCCTGAGTCATGTGGGACTTGTTTCCCCCCATGTGATTCCTGACTTACCTGAGGGCCACTAACCCTAGTGGATTCGACGAGGACAGGAAGCTGGCGGCTTGTTAAAGTTCTTATTTGCCTTGATCTTTTTCAGGTAGATTTTTAAAACTTGACAGTTTTGGCATTTATGGCTACAGTGGGTAGGCAGTTCCATGAGTTCATAAACCTGTGGGTAAAAAAGCATCTCCTGTTCTCTGTCCTACATTGAGGCTTGTTGAGCTTGAAACCATTGCTCCTTGTTTGTTACATCTGACCTTTTGAAAAAATTATCCGGATAAACATCCTTCAACTTGTTCAATGTTTTAAAAGTTTCAGAGAGATCTGCCCTGTCATGCCTGGTTTGTAGTGTTAGTCCTGTGGCCCTCAACAGTTCCTGATATGAGAGAGAACTTGGCTCTGGAATGACTTTTGTTGCCCGGTGTTGAACCTTCACCAGAGCAGCTTTGTCCCGATGAAAATAAGGCCTCCATGCATTGATGCAGTAATTTAAATAGAGATTTAAAGCCTCATAGCAGCTTTGTGTTGAGTAATAAAAGGACGTAAATGATTTTGGGTAGTAGAACCCCAAGCACAAATACCATAGTTGAGATATGGATAGATGAGAGAGTAATAGTGTCACCAGAGCAGGGTGTGGTACATAGTATCTGATCTCAGAAAGAATGCCAACAGTTTTTGAAACTTATTATATATTTAGAATGTGTCCCTGGAAATTCAGCTTGTGGTCAAAGAGAATGCCAAGGAATTTGCCATCCACTTTGTTACAAATTTTGGTATTGTTTATCCTGAGATTTATTTGATTTGAGGATTTATTGCCAAACAGAATATAGAAAGTTTTGTCAATACTGAGGGCGAGTGTTGGCAGTTAGCCAGTGATGGACTTTATTTATGGTATTTGTGCTTGGGGTTCTACTACCCAAAATCATTTACGTCCTCTAATTACTCAACACAAAGCTGCTATTAGGACAATATCTAACTCTGGCCCCAGACATCACTTGGTACCCTTACTCAAATCTCGGAATATATTAGATATGAAGTCACTGCTCATCCTCTAATGTGTAATTTATATATATATAATGCTGAACTGTAATGTCAATCCTGACCTTAAAAGCTTCCTAGAAGGTTGTAACAGATCCCATGAGCACCACACCAGAAACAAATACCTATTTGATATTCCAAGAGTACGACTTAATTCCTTAACTGCGCGGCCTCCAAATATGCCACCCCCCAGTGTGCAGGAAATAAAATCTCTGGAAAAAATTCTTTTCTGTTTAAAGTGTCAAAATCCCTTCCCTGAGTAAGGGTATAATAACAGAAGGTCGAAATTGTACGTACTTTAGCTGCTATGAGGTCCGTAACGTCGTCATTCCCTGGTCACCTGTGGCATACGCCCCCAGGGCCGGTAGGGGGATCGGGGCAGGATGAGCGAGTTGCCGCGAATATATTTTTGTTCATTTTCTGCGCACAGTTCCAAATACATTTTATATGCTTTTACGTGCCAGTCCTATGTATAATGAACACATACACTATATTATGGCAGTAGAACATCCGTACTATCCGAAGACACTGTGTTACATGCTTGACACGTGTACACATATCCGGCGCACATTTCCATTGTATTATGCCAATTTATGTACTGTATCTACTCGATCATCCGGACTATATGGGAAGGACCCCCAGCCGGATTATCACATTTTTCGGATAATGGTACTTTTTCACCGAGTCCAAAAGTGACCATTTCAAACTATTTTTATACTACAACATAATTTGAATTGCCTTGCCACATATAATTATTAAATATTCAACCAGAAACCTCAACTTACCTTGTTGGTGTTCGTCTTCTTGATTGATGCCACACATCTTGAAGTTAAGAATTCTTAACAATTTACGTAACCTATACTGACACAACACTAAAATTAACACTTAAAATTATTGTACAGTTCATGAAGCAAAGTTAGTTTTGACTGCCAGCTGCTGAAGCCTCACTGGTTGAAAGCATTTGGGTTGCCTGTGAGGCCTCACTTGTTGAAGGTGCTTACATGTGCCTCACTTGAAGGCGCTTGGCTTGCGCCTCACTTGATGAAGGCGCTTGGCTTGCCTGTGGGGCCTCACTGGTTGAAGGCGCTTGGCTTGCCTGTGGCGCCTCACTGGTTGAAGGCGCTTGGCTTGCCTGTGGCGCCTCACTGGTTGAAGGCGCTTGGCTTGCCTGTGGCGCCTCACTGGTTGAAGGCGCTTGGCTTGCCTGTGGCGCCTCACTGGTTGAAGGCGCTTGGCTTGCCTGTGGCGCCTCACTGGTTGAAGGCGCTTGGCTTGCCTGTGGCGCCTCACTGGTTGAAGGCGCTTGGCTTGCCTGTGGCGCCTCACTGGTTGAAGGCGCTTGGCTTGCCTGTGGCGCCTCACTGGTTGAAGGCGCTTGGCATGCCTGTGGCGCCTCACTGGTTGAAGGCGCTTGGCTTGCCTGTGGCGCCTCACTGGTTGAAGGCGCTTGGCTTGCCTGTGGCGCCTCACTGGTTGAAGGCGCTTGGCTTGCCTGTGGCGCCTCACTGGTTGAAGGCGCTTGGCTTAATTGCTAAAATTTATTTTAGCATTTATTTAATGCAAAATATTTAAAGAAATATTTCACTAATGGTGCAGCACTGTGACGCCGCACTGGTTGAGGTGTATAACAGTAACTTGTCTTTAATTGTTAGGCCAACTTTCTTCCTCTTAACACCTCCAGAACGGTTGATGCTGCTACCAGACATAGTCTTGGCCAAAAATGTTCAGTTACTATGAAAATAAAAAAATTATTACAAAATTATTCACCGATGGCGCAGCACTGCAAGGGCCGGACGCACATGGGTTGACCAGTGTTGGACGGTCCACTTGGGGCAGCTATAGCACGTTACGTAGGCCGCCAGGAGGGGAATTTCAGGGGAAAGTTCCAAAAGCACATTACGACTATATAGCACTGGGAAGGGGTCAGGATTAGGATTTGGCATGGGACTGAGGGAAAGGAATGATGCCCAACCACTTTTGGACGGTCGGGGATTGAACGCCGACCTGCATGAAGCGGACCGCGCTCTAACGTCCAGCCCAAGTGGTTTGGTAGGCCGCCTGGAGGAAAAAAATCTCGCAATATTTTTTAAGGAATCTTCAGCCTGTGCACATTGCTTTAGGAAACTTATTTATTTGTTATTACATAATTACTAGTACTTGCTTCATTTGTTTTTGGCTATGATAATTGTTCTAAAATTAATGGTAATTCCTGTACCCAGGTGGTCCTCCCAAGCTCCCCTCCCACCCCACCCCCTCCTCCACCATGCGTCTAGGCCACAGACAGGATTAATACAGTGTGGCTGAATTTTCATCCGGCCAAACCAGCTTTTATCTGGTTCCTTGACCATTTTGGCTGGATATTGTGATAACTTTATCCGATCACGATTTTTGGCCGTATAAGGGCGTTTTCTGGATGTTTGAATCTCGGATAATCGCAGTGTTACAGTATATATATAGTCTATTTACACACTATACACGATCACACTATATACATTTCAACATAACACACTCGAGAACTCCGGGAGTGTCAGCTGCCACACCCTCACTCCTCCAACTCCAGTCCTCCCCTCCCTCCCCCAACATTGCTCCTCCCACCATACTGTTATGTTTTTATTACACTATTTACACATGTATGTATACCTATCTACATGTTTTATTCACCAGAACTATGGCAATAAGCCGGAATTGTGTCCAAACATTACAGTGCCACCATACCACTGCAGGAGAAATCACACAGCAGCAGAAGACGACGCTATGATTACGTCGCCTCCCTCACCAAAATAGCTCCTCCCAGCATAATAGGTATATACAAGAGTTGTTACATTCTTGTACAGCCACTAGTACGCGTAGCGTTTCGGGCAGGTCCCTGGAATAGCATCCCTGCCCGCAAAGATCGTTGTTACAACCAAGTACACATTTTACTATCGTTGCGTTAAACAGAGGCTACAGTTAAGATTGGCACCCAGTCAAATCCTCTCCGGCCAGGATACGAACCCATGACAAAGCACTCGCGGAACGACAGGCGAACGTGTCTTAACCACTACACCACGGAGACTGTGAAGACCCAGAGGACCTTCTACTCCTGAAGCCCGGGCCTGAGGCCAGATATGACTTTGTGAGAGTTTGGTCCACCAGGCTTGTTGCTTGGAGACGGCCCGCAGGCCCACATACCCACCACAGCCCGGGGTTGGTCCGGCACCCCTTAAAGGAAACAATCTAGGTTCCCTCTTGCAGATGTCCAGGTTGTTCCTGTAATATTTCTGACTGCTCGGGAGCTCCGGTGTAGTTTGAATGGAACGTGGAAAAATACAAATACCTGGAGGCGCATAGCGCACCCCAGACGTGGGGCTGCAGGCACGTGGCGCAGTTTAAAGGGTTAATCAAACTGAAATGCTTTACAAATCAAGGGGACCCAGGACTGTGGAATCACCTTCCCAATAATGTTTCAAGACTGTATCTCTCTCAACCAGTTAAAAATAAAAACTAAGTACTATCTAATTAACTCCATGTAACCTACTGCACCCCAATATGTCAACCCATGTCCTATTTTAAACCAATGCTGTTTTGTTTAGACCAAAATTGTATTTTTTGCTATTTTTCTGCCATATTCCCCCCCCCCTTTTTTTATTTTCTCAACACAATTTATACTTTGTTCTCAATTAGGTACTGTATGAAGTTTTAGTCTCGGTGTTTT
The DNA here is from genome assembly GCA_020271785.1 of Procambarus virginalis. Taxonomy (NCBI): domain Eukaryota; kingdom Metazoa; phylum Arthropoda; class Malacostraca; order Decapoda; family Cambaridae; genus Procambarus; species Procambarus virginalis. The sequence continues at coordinate 149,063 of WNGS01163426.1, read as the reverse complement.
TCCTGCCCAAAATGCTTGGCATATAGTGCTTAGGCATTGTATGTACTATCCTTATT
>WNGS01163426.1:33435-109550 GCA_020271785.1 Procambarus virginalis | reverse complement strand
GCCAGGCTTCTCGTTCTGTTGCGCTATAATTTTTCTCTTCTTTAGATAATGTACGGCTGCATAAGCTATTGCGTGATCTCTGACCTTCTGTTTGAAGTAATGCAGCACCTAAACCTATGTCACTAGCATCTGTAACCAACGTAAAAGGTTTAGAAAAATCTGGGTACCTAAGGACAGGTGACGAAATCAAGGCTGCCTTGAGTTTTTTGAATGACTGATCCTGGGCCTCTCCCAAACAAAGGGTTCATCTTTTCTTTGCAACTTGTAAAGTGGAGCGGCTATAATAGAGAATCCAGCAATAAATGAACGATAAAATCCTACAAGACCTGTGAACTGTCTTACGGCTTCTGCGGTACGAGGCGTTGGAAAATCACGGGCAGCAATAATTTTTATTCATTCAATGTAATACCTGAAGGTGTAACTGTATGACCTAGGAAATTAATCTTCTCCTTTAAAAATGAACATTTTGCAAGCTTTATTTTAAATTAGCTTCAGCGAGCTTTGCAAGTACTTTCTCAAGGTTCTGGAAATGAGTCTGAACATCTTGCGACATGATTATGAGATCATCAAGGTAAACTAGAAGAGTACTTCCTATCAATCTACGAAATAGATTTGTCATGAGCCGTGAAAAAGGTATTGGACTACTCCGCAAACCAAATGGCATTCTTTTGAAATGAAAATGACCATTGGGAGTACTAAAGGCTGTCAATTGTTTACTTTCCTCATCAAGGGGGATTTGCCAGAATCCCTGCAACAAATCTAGCATTGAGAATACTTTATTACGACCAATACTTTGCAACAATCATTTAGAACTGGAAGTGGGAAACGATCAGGTATCATTACTCTGTTAAGGTTCTGATAATCGATTACAGGTCTCCAAGTCCCATCTCGCTTTGGTACAAGAATCAATGGAGCGTTCCATGGCGAATTACGTGATTCAATTACATCACTCTGTAACATTTCCTCTACGAGTCTATCGGCTTCTGCTCTCTGAGAATGGGGAAGACGGTAAGCTGGAACATAAATAGGAGTAGTTCCTTGTTCAAGGGGAATTTTATGTGTAATAAGAGGAGTGAGACCTAACTTTTCTCCTGGTAGAGCAACAACGGCTCTATTCCTGTTCAAAATTTCCAAAAACTGAGCCATAGAGTCAGGAAAATCAGTAGGACTGAGGTGTTGCGCTTGCACCTCTGGCTGAGATCCCTGTTCTCCTGGTGTGAGAGTACAAACAGTATGATCCATGGAGACATCATCCACAACTCACACCAGTAACGAGTAATGGGCAAAATCTACAACATGGGTACCAGACTGGAGATGGATGTCGGCATTACTAGTGTTTGCAATATACAATGTGACAGTACCATCCTGCACTGTGTGCCAGGAGGGTTCAACAAACGTACCATTCACTTTACATGTTTCACTTTCCGCAATCACATCCGACAACTCAGGCACTCCCTGAACCTTAACTCTTATTCTGGTGAGAGAATGAGAGTGCAGCACAGTGTCAGTAGCCGTGGAACCACTGACTTCAGAGATGGAAGCTGCCAGGCGAGCGAGACAACGAGAATTCGTTAGGGCGTCCCCTTCCAGAAAGTCCCGATACTCACTCTCCTTAACAACTGCACAACTACGGTGCTTCAATCTAGTGCCCGTTTTCTCGGGTATGCTACCACGACAAGGATCTGGCAAACCTACGCTAGCAAGGCGGGTGTCAACAAAATTAACGTAGTCTGATTGAAGGTTGAACCCATGGCCCTGTCGATACATGCTACACAAGGGTATGACGTGGTCTTTGTTACTAATGTTCCAACAATGGGGAAAGAAAGCAATATTTTCATCAATCATGGTGTACAGAATGTCTCCAGGAAAATGAATAATGTCAACAACTAAACATGTTATAGACAATGTGACATCATCTAACTTGAGTAGGAGGTCAATTTCACCCTGAACTTTTACTTTAATTCCTGAAACACCACTTAGAAAAGGTATGGAGCACTTCCTCACCGTAGGAGAGTACTTACTTGCAATGTCTCTAAGAGCTGAAGGCTTGACAAAATTAATTTTTGCACCTGAGTCAAGAAAAACTTTTAAAACTCTGCCATGGACAATGGCTGAGACAAGGGGACCATCACTTGAGACTGGACAAGTTACTACTTGTGACTTATGTTGTCTGGGATATCTGCGTCTTGTCTGGGTGAAATTCACTGTGGTTCCGTCAACATCTACAACTGGTCTAGAGTCAGTGTCCTCCTCTGTCAAGTGTCCAAATCTATTTTGGGTAGCTACTGAATACACAGGGAGGGAACTAGGATTAGCTAGCTTGAATTGGTTAGCGGATGGCCTTGGGGGTTTCCCGACGACATGGATTGAACATTCTGAACTCCAGCATTCTGTGACCGAGTATTATAATTCGAAGTTGCATTATAGCTGGGCTGGGAGTTGTAATTATGTGAGTTCTGATAATGTCTTGGACGCTGTGTGCCTCGCCAAGACTGACCGTGCGAGTTACGAGGTGGGGATGTCCTTTGCCTAGCACTACAATCCGCAGTGTGGTGACCAACTTGTTTATGGTACTTGCAATATGGTAGCCTAGAATGATTAGATTGATGAGGGGACCGAGAGAATTGTCTAGGAGGTGATGATCTAGGGGCGGACCAACAGTCCCTTGTGAGGTGGTTACTCTTACCACAATGCCAACATGAGGGAGTGGATGGTTGTGGACTATGGCGTTTCGGCAACTTATGAGGTGGCGAATTTGACTGGGGGCTACGAGCATGGGTACGGTTCTGCAACCAAGAGTTTTGAGAGTTTGTGGGAGGATGCTGAGAGCTTGTTACTACATTTACAGTATCAGAGGGTGGCAACAGTTGAGCACTTCGGGGAGCTAGTTTATCGGCGGCATTGTTAATAGCCTCAAACACTTCACCAATTTCATGTTTAACACCAAAATTTTGTTGCTCGATGATCGGTTTAGTATGCTCGGGGGCAAAATGCATTAAAGTTCTAAATGCTATCATCTTGGCCATGGACTCAGGGGACAGATTATTGTCTTTATCTAACCAAGACGAACTATTCATAGCAGACACTAAGGCATACAGATACTGATCGAGACGGCTAGTAAACGCATTAAACGATTCACCAGGCTGCATAGTGGCATTGGCAATTTTCTTGACTAACCTATACGGGTCAAGGTCTCCTTTGTTAACAAAACACCGGCGAAAGAAATCCTTAAATTCAGACCAAGACTGGAGGCTAACAATGACTTTCTCATCAACAACAAAACGTGCATCACCTTTGGTTGTGTCCACAGCTGACCGTGCAATTGCCAAGTATTCGGCATCAGTAGGCTTAGAAAAACGTGCAACTGTTTTTGCTTCAACCTTACTAAACCATGACACTAATGAGCGGGATTCACCAGCAAAAAGAGGAATAGCCATTTCCTGAGCTGATCTCTAGCCATTGGGATGAGCAACTGTTCCCGTTGAGTCTGAAGGGGTTTCAACAGTGGTAGGCATTGTCACAGCCGTGGAAGTAATATTTGAACGCAGATTATAATTAAGTGCACCAGGCATCAGAAATGGTATACACAAAAATAAACACTCAAAAATAAATATCAACTTGGCTAAAGTAAGAAAATGGCAGAAATAAAATTATTAAATTGGGCTAGGCAACAAATAATTAAGAACAAGCAAAATTGTGAATTAAATTAGCAATCTTTCATTAAAATGACTGGAATTAGAAGCATGTAAATTAATTAAACCAGGCTAAGCACATCAATTTAAAATAAAAACTGGAAAGTGCAATTGCAAAATTTCATGAAAATGACTCAATACAACAAGTGGCAATGCAAGAAATATGGATGTAGCACATAAACTGGACACAGGAATGTATATAACTGCTATGGTAAAAATTATAATATGAAATGTTGAAGGAATAAATTTTAGGCCTGGAGGAATTAAAAAGAATTGTATTGTACAAATCCTTAACTGCTACTAAAACACAGTTTGTGTTTTAGTGTGTGTGTGTGTGTGTGTGTGTGTACGTGAGTACGTGTGTGTACGTGTGTGTGTGCGTGTGTATACTCACCTAGTTGTGGTTGCGAGGGTCGAGCTACGGCTCTTTGATCCCACCTCTCAACTGGCAATTAACTGATGTACAGATTCCTGAGCCTACTGGGCTCTATCATATCTGCATTTGAAACTGTGTATGGAGTCAACCTCCACCACATCACTGCCTAATACATTCCATCTATTAACTACTCTGACACTGAAAAAGTTCTTTCTAACATCCCAGTGGCTCATTTGGGTACTAAGTTTCCACCTGTGTCCCCCTTGTTCGCCTACCACCCGTGTTAAACAGTTTATCTTTATGTACCCTATCAATTGCTCTGAGAATTTTGTAGGTAGTGATCATGTCTCCCCTTACTCTTCTGTCCTCCAGTGTCATGAGGTGCATTTCTCGCAGCCTGTCCTCGTAACTCATGCCTCTTAGACCTGGGACTAGCCTATTGGCATACCACTAAACTTTTTCAAGCTTCGTCTTGTGCTTGACAAGGTGTGTGTGTGTGTGTGTGTGTACGTGTGTAACACACACGAACTTATGTGGTACGTGTGTACCACATAATTGTAAGGCGTTTGCTGAATTAGAAAAGTCGGCTAGCAGTCCACCCTTAACGACACAATTAACTCATTACATAAAAAATACGTGGCTGTGCAACAGTGTGTGGGAATTGGGGAACTGGTGTGCATTCAGACGACTGGTGAGGACCAACAATGACGTAGAAGGATGGTACTTGCGTCTGAATCAAAGGGCAGTTAGTTATAGATATGTTGTTATAGATTCAGCTACTCGGAACAAGTTCCAAGTAGCACGGGCTATGGTGAGCCCGTAACTTACCTGGCACAGGAGCTGGGCAAGAAGCACGGGCTATGGTTAGCCTCGTGGACAGGAGATGTCTCCCGTGGGCAGTGAGGGACAACTTGGCTTTATATATTTTAATCCCTTACTGTACCGTGAGGCGTCCCTGGTAGCCTTGCAATACCAACTGGTTTCTGATCAAAAGCTAAAGTCCAGTCGCCGCAAGGGCAATATAGAGAAACAGGAACATCTGTGGAAGCTTTGGGACCGTTACGAGGAAAAACAGATAAGCACCTCACAGTTCCTCAAGGAATGTTCGCGTTTTACCCCAGGAAGTGCCTGAACTAGAATTAGAAAACAGCAGTCTGTTTACTGGTTGTTATTTAGCTTAAAATTTTCTGTTAGATTACTAGTGGCTTTACAAGATTCTAAATACTATGCTATGTATTCTCACAAACTCAATGTAACTTCTTGTAATAAATAAATAAATAAATAAATAAATAAATAAATAAATAAACACCCAGGAGCGACGGCGCCACACGGCTCTGTGCTAGCGCTGCCCCTAACCCAATAACATCAACAAAATCGTTCAAATCGTTTGTTTATTTTGCGTCCCAGACTCGCATACTGCAGCGGTAATATGGCTAGGTGAGTGAATAATATTGTGTTGTCAGTGCAGGCCGAGGCACATAGCTGAGTACAGTGATTTACTTAGTATGTAATCAAACTTGTGACCGTGATGAAATAGTGATAAGATAAACTGATTGTAGTAACAGATAGTAGGCTCAGTGGCTACAGGTGCTTCATTCCACCGAGGTTAAAAGGAAACTCCAGATCATGGCTCCCCAGAGGAACTAGAGAAGGCTGCTTAGCTAGCCTGAACCAGGTAAAGTTATAATACCTTGAGAGACGACAGTTTAAATAGGAAGACCTTTGAAACACTCCAGGTTTCATGACCCAGACAGTGTCAGTAGGGATCCATCTAATTACCCAAAGCTACCTAAAGTCTCCTAGCATTCTGTAAGTAATAAAAGAATATGATATATTTGCTCTCTGTAATGTTGGTACTGAATGTAGAACATGGAAAAAATATTTTTATTCTGAAATAATATAATATTATCACTAAATTAGATGCAACACTATATCTTGGATAAGTCGCTCCACAACATTGTTGTTTGGATTGTCGACTTTCTATGGCATCACCTGCCACTTAGTTTCATATAATTTTGTTATAAAATTATATTATTTCAGAGTAAAAATATATTTTTTTATGTTCTTCAGTCAGCACCTACATTATAGTGAGTAAATATATAATATTTCTTCATTACTTACATAATGCTAGGGAGCTATGGGTAGCTTTCGGTAATTAGATGAACTGGTCAGTAGTCATCAACTGTTAGGTAAATATAGGTATATTTTAGTAATTAGTCTTAATTATAAACTTAAGCAATTATTCTTCATATTTTTTAATAAGATGTTTCTCATATCAAAACAGTTTTGGCAAACCCCTAAACTCTGTTATGTTTTAAAATCCATCTTGAAAGGATCATCAAGGCAAATGGGGGAGCTTTGATAAGCTGCCGGCTCCTTGTTCTAGCCATTGTGTGAAACCCTGATTCAGCTTCAGTGGAAGCCTTGGAATCCTTGTGGGTACAGTAGTACCCTAGGTTGCAATTTTTTTACCATGTCGTGGGGCTGTTGACTAGGGCATGCATCTGGCAACACCCAGTGCACAGGGTCGAACCCTTATCACGGCTCCTGTGAATTTGTTCATTGATATATCACGATAATGTGATTTCGTTGTGTATTCTCATTATTATTATTATTATTATTATTATTATTATTATTATTATTACAGTATTATTATTGAGAAAATTTGTGGGAGCCATGATGAGGGTTCAAACTTATGTGGTGGGTGTTCCCATGTACACGCCCTAGTCAACTAGACCACAATATGGTCAAAAAGATTGCAACCTGGAGTTCTACTGAGCAGAGGTAGAACATTCCTGATTGACAGAGCCAAGGTACATGGGGGTGGGGGGGGAGTGTGTGAAAATCCTGGTCCGGCTTCAGTGGAAGCCTTAGGAAACCCTTGTGAGCTCAGTAGAACTCCAGATTGTAATCCTTTTAACCATGTCATGGACTAGTTGATTAGGGTGTGTGCGTGGGAACACCCATCTCATAGGTTCGAACCCTCATCGCGGCTCCTTCGGATTTTCTCATTGACTCATCACGTTAGTGTGATTACTCTGTGTCTTATTAACACACAGAAATCACATTAACGTTCATACTGTGCAGCTTTTAACCCTAAACTGCACGACATTGCATATGAAGTTTTGAGTATCTGACGCAAAAGTGCACATAAATAAATAAATAAATAAAATAAATATGTTTATTCAGGTAAGGTATATACATACAAGTGAGGTTACATTAATGGATCGAATTATAGGTAGAGCTAGTACATACAATGCCTAAAGCCACTATTACGCAATGCGTTTCGGGCAGGAAGAACATTAATATCTAGAACTTAATATTAATAGAGCATAAAGAATAAAATGTGTTGAGAACAAATACAAATAAAGATAAAAAAAAAAGGGGGAACATGACTGAAAAAGCAGCACAAATACAAAAGGTTGACAGTGTTGATTAAAAAAAAATAACAGACATGGGTTGAACTAGAGGGGTAAGGTAGGTTACAGGGAATTTATTAGGTAGTGTTTAGTTTTATTCTTAAACTGGTTGAGAGAGGTACAGTCTTTAACATGGTTGGGTAGGTCATTCCACATTCTGGGTCCCTTGATTTGTAGAGCATTTCTAGTTTGATTAAGCCGTACTCTTGGAATATCAAAACTGTATTTATTTCTGGTGTGGTGCTCATGGGTTCTGTTACAACCAGCAATGAAGCTTTTGAGTTCAGGATTGGCATTACAGTTCAGCGTTTTATATATGTATGATACACATGAGAGAATGTGCAGTGACTTAATATCTAACATATTCAGAGTTTTGAGTAGGGGTACCGAGTGATGTCTGGGGCCAGAGTTGGATATTGTCCTAATAACAGCTTTGTGTTGAGTAATTAGAGGACGTAAATGATTTTGGGTAGTAGAACCCCAAGCACAAATACCATAGTTGAGATATGGATAGATGAGGGAGTAATAGAGAGTCACCAGGGCAGGTCGGGGTACATAATATCTGATCTTAGAGAGAATGCCAACAGTTTTTGAAACTTTTTTTGATATGTTTAGAATGTGTCCCTGGAAGTTCAGCTTGTGGTCAATGAGAACACCAAGGAACTTACCATCTAATTTGTTACAAATTTGGGTATTGTTAATTTTGAGATTTATTTGATTAGAGGATTTATTGCCAAACAGAATATAGAAAGTTTTGTCAATGTTAAGGGTGAGTTTGTTGGCAGTTAGCCAAAGATGGACTTTTTTTAGCTCAGTATTTACTGTGGCATTTAGAGCAAGGGGGTCAGGACTGGAGTAAATGAAGGTTGTGTCGTCAGCAAAAAGAATTGGTTTGAGGTGTTGGGAGGCATTTGGAAGGTCATTAATGTAGATGAGAAAGAGGAGAGGGCCATGCATGCTGCCCTGAGGAACACCGATGTTGATGGGTAGGGTGGGAGAAATTGAATTATTCACAGAAACATACTGGAGCCTGTCAGTAAGGTAAGATTTGAGGTATTGCAGGGAGTGTCCTCTGACTCCATAATGATGTAATTTAAGAAGAAGGTTTTGGTGGTTGACAGTGTCAAAAGCCTTACGCAGGTCCACAAATAACCCAACAGGGAACTCATTTTTATCAAGAGCTGCATGAATCAAGTTAATCATACTAATAAGTGCATTGTTAGTGCTTTATTTGGGTCTGAAGCCATATTGACAAGAGCTAAGTATATTGTGTTTGGCTAGATAAGAGTAAAGCTGCTTGTAGATTAGTTTTTCAAATATTTTTGACAAGTTAGGCAGGATTGATATAGGTCTGTAGTTGTTAACACCTGTGAGATCACCACATTTGTGGACAGGGGTTACTCTCGCTTTCTTTAGAATATCTGGAAAGGTCACATCACTGCATATGCAGTTTTGGAGTACTACGCAAGATTTAAACGGCCCGTGGATACATGGGGTTCACATCACCTTCCTCAGGGCTCAGGGCTCTTGTAAATAGACCCAATTTTTTTTTTAAATCATGGGCAACATTCCCGGGTGTGAGGTGGCCTCAGTACTGAGTGAGCCACCAAGGCTAGTGCACGCAGCATGTACTCACAGCACTGCTACCTGGTTGATGGGGTTCTGGGAGTTCTTCTACTCCCCAAGCCCGGCCCGAGCCAGGCTTGACTTGTGAGAGTTTGGTTCACTAGGCTGTTGCTTGGAGCAGCCCGCAGGCCCACATACCCACCACAGCCCGGTTGGTCCGGCACTCCTTGGAGGAAACAATCTAGTTTCCTCTTGAAGATGTCCAGATGTCTACGGTTGTTCCGGCAATATTTCTTATGCTCGCTGGGAGGGTGTTGAACAACTGTGGACCTCTGATGTTTATACAGTGTTCTCTGATTGTGTCAATGGCACCCCTGCTCTTCACTGGTTCTATTCTGCATTTTCTTCCATATCGTTCACTCCAGTAGTTGTTATTTTACTGTGTAGATTTGGGACCTGGCCCTCCAGTATCTTCCACGTGTATATTATTTGATATCTCTCTCGTCTTCTTTCTAGTGAGTACATTTGGAGGGCTTTGAGATGATCCCAATAATTTAGGTGCTTTATCGCGTCTATGATGCCGTATATGTTCTCTGTATTCCCTCTATTTCAGCAATCTCTCCTGCTCTGAAGGGGGAAGTGAGTACTGAGCAGTACTCAAGACGGGACAACACAAGTGACTTGAAGAGTACAACCATTGTGATGGGATCACTGGATTTGAAAGTTCTTGTAATCCATCCGATCATTTTTCTGGCTGACGTAATATTTGCTTGGTTATGCTCCCTAAACGTTAGGTTGTCACACATCATTATTCCCAAATCCTTTACATGCAGTTTTCCTACTATGGGCACATTTGATTGTGTTTTGTACCTTGTATTATGTTTATGGTCCTCATTTTTACCGTACCTGAGTACTGTACCTGGAATTTATCACTGTTAAACATCATATTATTTTCTGATGCCCAGTCGAAAACTTTATTAATATCAGCTTGAAGTTTTTCAATGTCTTCAGCCGAGGCAATTTTCATACTGATATTTGTGTCATCTGCAAAGGATGATACGAAGCTGTGACTTGCATTTTTGTCTATATCTGATATGAGAATAAGGAAAAGCAGCGGTGCAAGGACTGTACCCTGAGGTACAGAGCTTTTAACTGCGCTTAGACTAGATTTTATATGGTTGACTGTTACTCGCTGAGTCCTGTTGGACAGAAAACTGAGTATTCAACGTCCTACTTTACCGGTTATTCCCATTGACTTCATTTTGTGTGCTATCACGCCATGGTCACATTTATCGAAAGGCTTTGCGAAGTCCGTGTATATCACATCAGCATTCTGTTTTTCTTCTAATTCCTCAGTGTCTTTGTCGTAGTGATCAAGTAGCTGTGAGAGGCACGGTCTCCATACCCATACCATACACTGACACCATCTGCTTCCCCTGATAACTTCCACCACTGACATCATCTGCCTCCCATGGCAGCAACTTCCACCACTAACACCACTTGCCTCCCCTGACAACAACTTCCACCACCTGCTTCCCTTGACAACTTCCATCACTGACACCACATGCTTCCCCTGACAACAACTTTCACCACTGACACCACCTGTCTCCAATGACAGCAACTTCCACTGCTGACACCACCTCTTCTGGCAACATCTTCCATACCTGACACCATCTGCCTCCCATGACAACTTCCACCACTGACACCATCTGCCTCTCTTGACTACAACTTCCACCACTGACACCACCAGTCTTTTTTATGACAACAACTTCCGCCACTAACTCCACCTGCCTCACATGAGAATAACTTCCACCACCTGACCCCTGACACTAAACCTTCGCTACAGACACCATTTGGCCCTTGACACCAACTCTCACCAATGACCCCACCTGACTCCCCTGACACCATTTTATCATCCTTCAACTACTTTTACCTGGAAGCAATAGTTAAGCATAATAAAACCTTGTGTAACTGTTTACATTTTGGTGAATCATTGTTGATGACAGCCACCTCCCAACGCTTGGTCTCAGTGACCGCTTGGACATTTCTCACTTAATTTATTTATTTATTTATTTATTTATTTATTTATTTATTCATATACAAGAAGGTACATTGGGAATGTGAGAATATATAATATGGTAATTACAATCTTGTAAAGCCACTAGTACGCGCAGCGTTTCGGGCAGGTCCTTAATCTAAGAAAATTTTTAGTAGGTAAATACTAGCAAAATTATAAAAAAGAAATGATAACAGTTACATGGCAAGAAAAGAAAAAAGAAAAAAAAAGATGAGAGAAAATTGTAGGTACAGTATAATAAAGCACTTAGGTAGCTAAGATTGATTGCAATGAAAGCTTGAATGGTAGTTGACAAAATTTGGTAGGCACAATACAGCAAATGGCTAGCACATAAAGGAAGACAGCAATGAACACAATGATAAGGTTGTTTGGGTTAAATACATAAGAATTAGGAGATTGGGTAACACTAGATACAGAGCAAAAATAAAGCTCAGTGTAGGAAACTAAGAAGATGAAATTAAGTACTTTTTGGTTTTGTTTTTAAATAAGGCAAAAGTTTTACAGTTTTTCAATTCACTAGGGAGTGAGTTCCATAGACTAGGTCCCTTAATTTGCATAGAGTGTTTACACAGATTAAGTTTGACCCTGGGGATATCAAAGAGATATTTATTTCTGGTGTGGTGATAATGGGTCCTATTACATCTGTCCAGAGAGAGTTTCAGAGCATGGTTTGCATTTAAGAACAGGGTTTTGTAGATGTAGTTGACACAAGAGAATGTGTGGAGGGAGTTAATATTTAGCAAGTTTAGGGATTTAAACAAGGGAGCTGAGTGTTGTCTGAAAGCAGAGTTAGTTATTATTCTGATAGCAGATTTTTGCTGGGTGATGATGGGCTTAAGGTGGTTTGCAGTGGTAGACCCCCATGCACAGATACCATAATTAAGATAGGGGTAGATTAGAGCATAATAGAGAGAGAGGAGAGCAGAGTTAGGAACATAATATCTGATTTTGGAGAGTATACCAACTGTCTTAGAGACTTTCTTAGTTATGTGTTGAATGTGGGTGCTGAAGTTGAGTCTCTTGTCTAGGAATAGGCCAAGAAACTTGCCATCATTTTTATTACTGATGTTAATGTTGTCTATCTGTAGCTGAATTGCATTTGATGATTTGCTTCCAAATAAGATGTAGTAAGTCTTTTCGATGTTTAATGTTAGTTTGTTAGTTGACATCCATAAGTGGACTTTTTTTAATTCATTATTCACAACATTATTTAGTGTATGTGGGTTGAGGTCTGAATAGATAAGAGTAGTATCGTCAGCAAACAATATAGGTTTGAGAATATTAGAGACATTAGGCAGATCGTTTATATATATAAGAAATAGAAGAGGTCCTAAGATACTGCCCTGTGGCACTCCAACGGTAATTGGTAGAGTGGAAGAAGTTGTTTCATTGATAGTTACATATTGGTGTCTGTCACTAAGATAGGATCGGATGTAGTCAAGGGCAAGGCCTCGGATTCCATAATGCTGGAGTTTAAGTAAGAGGTAGTTGTGATTAACAGTATCAAAGGCTTTTCTTAGGTCAATGAAGAGTCCAATCGGAAACTCATTTTTGTCAAGTGCTGAGTAGATTACGTCAAGGAGACTAATGATTGCATCGTTGGTGCTCTTTTGGGACCTGAAGCCAAACTGGCAGGGGCTGAGTATGTCGAATTTTACGAGGTAGGAATAGAGCTGTTTGTAAATAATTTTTTCAAATATTTTTGATAGAATGGGTAGATTTGATATTGGTCTATAATTGTTTATGTCCGCCGGATTGCCTCCTTTATGGACTGGCGTTACTCTTGCTTTTTTGAGGATATCAGGGAAGGTGTGACACTCTATAGATTTGTTGAACAGTAGGGCTATGGGTGGGGCAAGGGCATGGGAGGCTCTCTTGTATACAATGGACGGAATTTCACTGGTGTTCCCTGCCTTTGTTTTTAGAGAGTGTATGATGGACACAACATCTTCCGGGCTGATTGGTGAAAGGAGAAGAGAGTTTGGATAGCTGCCTGAGAGATATGTGTTAATATGTGTCTGAGTCTGTGGGATTTTACTGGCAAGATTAGCACCAACCGATGAAAAGAAACTATTAAATTCATTTGCCATTTCTAAATCAGTTGACGGTATATCCCCATCCTTGTAGAGTTTTATTTGGTTATGTGAGTGTTGTTTAGTTCCTAGGATACTAGAGATGGTTTTCCAAGTGCTTTTCATGTTGCCTTTTGCTTCATTGAATCTATTCACATAATATGCAAGTTTTGCCTTTCTTATGATACTGGTAAGCATTGATGAGTACCTTTTAGCTACTTCCTTTGAAACTAGGCCAATCCTAAGTTTCTTTTCATATTCATGTTTCTTGTTGATTGAATTGAGAATGCCGCTTGTGAGCCATGGATTGTTTAATCTTTTGTCAGTTACTTGCTTGGTAAGAAGGGGACAATGAAGGTTGTAGAGGCTTAGAGTTTTGGAGAGGAAGAGGTTAGCTAATGAATTTATATCCTGGGTATTATTGAATTCAGAATCCCAGTTAATATTGTGAAATGCATCTGTAAGATTGCCCAAAGCTGATTCACTGTGTAGCCTAAATGAAAGTTTCTTGCTTTTTGGTGGTGTTATGTCCATGTTCGCTATGAGAAAGGTAGGATAGTGGTCAGTTGTTCTGTCGTAGATTATACCAGATACAAGGGGAGCTGTTATGTTTGTCCATATGTGGTCCAAGGTAGTGGCTGATGTTTGAGTGACTCGGGTAGGTTTGGTGATTGTGGGGATTAGCATACAGGAGTTCATGCTGTTAAGGAAATAGTCAACTTGAGAGCAATTTTGTTGACCCAGGTCAATATTAAAGTCTCCTCCCAGAATGATGTGGTTTTTGTTGAGATTGTTGTTTATAATAAGATTACTTAGGTTGTCTGAGAAAGAAGCTATGTTAGTATTGGGAAATCTATAGATGGCTCCAATAGTCAATGAGGATTTAAGGGATTTAATTGTAAACTGAGCAAAAGTATATTCACAGTAGTCATCTCTGTCACTAATAATACTGTTGCAGATAAATGTATCTCGGTAATATATAGCTGTGCCACCACCTTTTTTATTTGGCCTACAGTTATGAATGGCTTTATAACCAGCTAAGTTGTAGAGTTGGGTATAGTCTTTATTTAGCCAAGTTTCTGTTAGAATAATGAACGATAAGTTAGTACCTAGTGCTGTGAGTAATGCATTTAAATCGTCAAAATGTTTACCAAGTGATCTAACATTTTGGTTGTAAACTGATAAACAGGTGTTATTTTGGAGTTTGTTTTTAGCCTGGTGTGCTGTGAAATACTTGCAATAATGATGATCAATGTGCTGGTTGGTGTAGATATGAGACAGAAGATTTTGATCAGGATCAATATCAGTGTGCATAGAGATGCAGAGGGATCACGATACAAGATACATGATATAGCAAAACACAAGAATAAAAGCAAATACAATAAAATAGTAACAATTTAGAAGTAAAATAGAGATCCAATAGATAGCCAGGAAGGACACAGAAGTTAGATAAAATAAAAAAAAAAAAAAAATCAGTAGAGACTGACAATATAAATGTAAAATAAAAAATAATAAGAAAAATAATAATCATAAAGTAAAATGAACTTGAGGATAATTAGCTTAGTAATGGTTAATTAAAATCCTATAGTTGGTATGAACCTAAGAAAACAAAGTGAGCTCAAATAGATAATTCCGAAAAAAAAGAAAAAAAAAGATATATACTCAGATATATGTATATCTGAGTAAATCTTGAATTTTACTCTAATATAAATCTAAGTGTAAAAATAAACAGGGTGAGAGTATATTAATGTGGAAGATTTTACTATGATACTGTGGTAGATGATATAAACAATTATACTATTACTTAATTCCAATAAATGATTACAAGAAACAAATACCAAGTTACTTTAAATATAACAGGGTAATAAGATCCCTAGGTTTAGTGACAAGGGGATTAACTAAGAACAAATAATTAAGAGTAAAAAAACAGGCATAGATGACAAACAAAAAATAAAAATAAAAATAAAAATAAAAAACCTTTGGAAAGGAAAGGCAGAGCTTAAGTACACTTTGGTTGTATGTGAGACTACAAATTATGATCTGGTTATTCAGCTGATATCCCACAGTCAGCCAGGAAGGAAGTGAGGTGAGCCTCAGTGGTTATGACATAAGTTTTTCCAGAGTCAGTCTTCCTAGCTATTATTTTACCATCGCGCACAAAACAATGTTTAATAGCAGGGGATTTTCTGGGGGGAGCCCGTCGGCTCCCCGAGCTATCCCAGGCTGATATGCTAATGTCAGACTTTGGCATCAGTCATGTGTATGGAGTTCTTAGGCCTACCGGGGACCACGGCCAGAACCGGGCCCCCTCAGAGAGGCACGGGGAGCAATGGCCTATAGAAGCCCCCGTGTGATTGGAAGCATTCTATGTCTGCCATCGACCGGGACAGGCACCCAGAAAGGTAAGCGCCCCAAAACAAACCCCTATTCTGGTTAAAATTGCTACCAAAAGCCAAACTAGTGGATAGAACTCCCCAACAGAAAAACAAGCAAACTAGTATGACGTCACACGTCACCGCGCCGCTGTCTGCGCAGCTCCCCCCTCCCCGGGAGGGGGAAGGGGGAGCCCCAGACCTCCCACGCCGGCTATCCACCCATCAGTCTTCGGCTGATGCTATAGGCGCCGTTATGTGCTCCGGCTCCAGTGGTTGTTTCAGCACTGTACCTAGAGTGTGGTGTCTGTTTTTCTAGGTGGTGCGTGAGCCGGGAGTGATTCTCCAGTACTCGGGCTGCATGCGCCTAGGGTTCCCATCCCTAGGTGCCTGTAAGTACTGCCCTTGGGACTTGGGGCCACCTTCCACAAGTTCCTTGGGGTCTGTGCCCCTGCTAGGGCCGTTTACTGCTTGGTTTTCGGCCGCTCTTTGTGTGCTCGGGTGTTCTGTCTCCCTTGTTCGCCTTAGAGTAAGGGGCAGTTTTGCACTGGTGGGGCGCAGGGTACTGTGCAGCTTGTCTTTCCCAATCATGGCGGCCGGCTCTGTTCCGCTTGGGTACGCTGTCCTCTTGCGGGGTTTTCTTTTTCTTTTTGTTTATCTACCTGGTGGGGGGTCTGCCTTCGTTCTTGCCCTGGTGTCCCTTGTGTTCTGATTTTTCTGGTGGTACCCCTGCTTGGTCCCCGTGAGTGTACACGTCCCGGGGGTTCAGCTCTTAGAAAGTTGTTTTGGTAGTTTTGGGTGCCGGTTAGCAGTACCCTGCCTGGGATTACCTGAGCGCGAGTTCTCTTATAGTAAACGCTCGGGACCCTGGGAAACCCCTGGGGGCGTGAGGGTCCGATGGATGTGACCCAGAGCCCCCCCCTCGCTTCCAGCGAGTTTGAGGGTTGCTCCCCCTTGTCTCTGGGGTGACTCTCTGTTTTGCCTCCGTCTGCTGCCTGTGGGGTCGGTGACACCTTCGACCCAGAGTCCTGCGAGTTTGTTGCTCGTTGTGGCTCGCTTACCCAGTTGTGCACAGCTGGTGCGGGCAGCAGGGGCGTTGCACTTGAGCCTTGGTGGTGGCAACGCTCTCGTGGTAATCCCCGGGAGCCCGGGGCTGCCCCGTTTTGGTTCTTGTTTTTCCCCTGGATTCCCCTTCCTGCCTGCATCCGGTTCCTACCGTCTGTAGGTTCAGGGCGGGGTTTGTGGTGTTGAGACTCGGGCAGTCTCGGGGAATCCCCTTCGGGGTAGTGACGGGGGCATTTGAGCCTGTTCCTCCAGCCGTGTTGAAGAGTCTGCAGTGGGCTCCCTTCCTTCGTGTTTTCACGGCTGCCCCGGTTTTCTGGTACGGCGGGGCTTTGGGGGGGGNGGATGCCGCTGCAGGTAGATCGTCGTGTAGATGTCGAAGCCATATGCCCACTGCTCCGGCATCAGGGGCGGCAGTTTCTCACCAGATGGCTGGGCATCCGTGGTGGGTGCGGGGCGCATCTTGAGTGCCCTGGGTCTCGTTCGAAGGCGAGCAACTCCCTGAGGTCGACTACTTGTTTGCCCAGACCTTCTCCTGAAGGGCCTGCAAACGTGCTTCCCCAAAGAGGAATGTTGGAGCCCTGTGACCCCCAGGGCTGGCCTGCCAGGGACAAGTAGGAGGACTTTGCAACATTTCGTTGCGGAGCGGGCGGTGGCAGCATCGTAAGTGAGAGAGAGACCCGATTGATAAAGATTAAACCACCCAAGAGGTGGCACGGGCATGAATAGCCCGTAAAGGGGGGAGACCCGTCTTCCATTCCCTTAAATATGCCACCCACACTGCGTGCACAGCTCCCGCGGAAAGCGCTGCGCAAATGTCTTTCTCTCCACCAGAAATTCCACCACTTTCCGAGGAAAGCAGTGCCCATTTCTCATGCAGTGGTAGTCCGACACTTGTCCTTGCAACTGTACTCTGGCATACCTGTGACTTAGGTAATCTTGAATCCATGCTAGCATATTTCCTTTTACACTTTTTTAACTAAGGTACTGTCTGTAAAATTATTTGCAGGCTTGCAAGTTCGAATGCTTTTTCTAGATCAAGGAAGATCACTATAGCTGGACCTGAGTTAATTGTTCCTAATAATGTTGCTATGCAGTTGGCAGTACCAACTGCTCTAGTGAAGCCAAATATGTGTTTATGCAGGTTTCCAGTCTTCCACAGTAGCCTATTTAAGACCATCCGTTCTGCAGTTTTACCAATGCATGATATTAATGAAATGGATCTGTAATTGCCAGGTTCTTTCGGCTTAGGAATCGAAATGATGTCTACTTTCTTCCAAGAGGTCAGCAGTTTGCCTTTCTGCCAAGATGCATTGATAATGTCCAATATCCCTTGTTCTCCAGCAGGACCAGCATGTGCGATCATTGAGTATGTAATGTTATCAGCACCTGGTGCAGTGTCCTTACCACCTTTTTTTTTGCTCTGATTAGTCCTTGTTGGTGAAGGAACAGTCACATTCGTTATGTGTAGCTATGCTCCCATGAATGGCTGTTAATCTCTCCTGTTTTAATTGTTCTTGCTGCCTTCAGGCCATTGCAGGAAGCTGATATGAAGCTGTTCTTTCTGTAAATTGTATTTGTATTGTCTGCAGTTTTCAATGCGCTGACCATTGACTTTAAAAACAGGAGGATTATTGATTTTAAGGGGTATAAAGTCCTAGTTTTCCCTGTGGAGACGATAAACCCAGATTCAAAACATTTATTTGCAAGTGTATCAAGGAGGGTCTGCAGCCAAAATGCAACATGGCCTTTGTATCCTCCACAACACCCTATCTTAATTATGGTATCTGTACATGGGGTTCAACCACTGCAAACCATCTCAAGTCCAACATCACCCAGCAAAAATCTGCTATCAGAATAATAACAAATTCTGCTTTCAGACAACACTCAGCCCCCTTGTTTAACTCCCTAAACATGCTACACATAATCTCACTCCACAAATTCTCTTGTGTCAACTACATTTACAAAACCCTGTTCTTAAATGCAAATCCTGCTCTGAAACTCACCCTGGACAGATGTAATAGGACCCATTATCACCACACCAGAAATAAATATCTCTTTGATATTCCCTGGGTCAAACTTAATCTGTGTAAACACTCAATGCAAATAAAGGGACCCAGTCTATGGAACTCACTCCCTACTGAATTGAAAAGCTGTCCAACTTTTGCGTCATTCAAAAACAAAACTAAAAAGTACCTAATTTCATCTTCATAGTTTTTTACCTTGTTGCTTTAAAATTGCACTGTATCTATTGCTACCCAATCTCCCAATCTTTATGTACCCAATCCGAACATCTTTAATTACCATTGTGATCATTGCTGTCTTCTTATATGGGGTGCATAATAAATGAACTAAACTAAAAAAACTTATATGTGCTATCATTCTGCTGTATTATTTTATTTTATTTTTATTTATTTATATACAAGAAGGTACACTGGGTTTGAGAGAATACATAGCATAGTAATTTACAATCTTGTAAAGCCACTATTACGCAAAGCGTTTCGGGCATGAAAAACTTAAATGACTAAGGCTTAATACTAATTGAGCATAAGGATTAAAATGAGTTGAGAACAAAAAAAAAAACAGTTAAGAAGGGGGGGAACATGGCTGAAAAAGCAGCACAAATACAATTCGGTCGACAAAACAGCGTCACTTAAAACAAAAACAGACATTGGTTGACAATAGAGGGGTAAGGAAGGTTACAGGGAATTTATTAGGTATAGCTTCGTTTTTCTCTTAAACTGGTTGAGAGAGGTACAGTCTTTAACATGGTTGGGAAGGTCATTCCACATTCTGGGTCCCTTCATTTGTAAAGCATTTCTAGTTTGATTAAGTCGTACTCTAGGAATATCAAAACTGTATTTATTTCTGGTGTGGTGCTCATGGGTTCTGTTACAACCTTCTATGAAGCTTTTGAGATCACGATTGGCATTACAGTTCAGTGTTTTATATATGTATAATACACATGAGAGAATGTGCAAGGACTTAATATCTAACATATTCAGAGATTTGAGTAGGGGGTACCGAATGATGTCTGGGGCCAGAGTTGGATATTGTCCTAATAGCAGCTTTGTGTTGAGTGATTAGAGGACGTAAGTGATTTGGGTAGTAGAACCCCACCACCCCAAGCACAAATACTATAGTTGAGATAAGGATAGATGAGGGAGTAACAGAGAGTCACCAGGGCAGGGCGGGGTACGTAATATCTGATCTTAGAAAGAATGCCAACAGTTTTTGAATTTTTTTTTTATATATTTAGAATGTGTCCCCGGAAATTCAGCTTGTGGTCAATGAGAATAGTTTTAGTTTAGTTTAGTTCATTTATTATGCACCCCATACCCATCTTGTGGGCGGTAGTGGAAAGGGTTACAGAGGCACATAATGGGCTCAGGGACTGAACCCCACAATTCATTTAGCTAAGCAAGTTACAATCTTGATGAGCTAGTTACAAAATTCAATATAAGTCGTCACATCAACAATGGGTTCGAGATCGACCTCAAGTACAGGTTCTAAATTAAGCAACTGACATATGTGGAGAGCTAGTGTCAAAATTTATATGTTTGTCCTGCACACCGCCTCCCATCCAGTGGGCAGCGGTGGATAGGTTACAATCACTCAGTTACTACCTACAGTTAGCAAACTGGGGATATTTGGCTAAAATTTCTGGTAGCAGATCATTTTGAATTAAATATTTACACATCGCTGGAACATTGGTTATAGAATTGTCTCTAAATTCACGTATCTTTTCGCACTCCATCACATAGTGACGGAGGGTGTGCGAATAATTTTGTTGACACAGTTTACATTTGGTCAGGTCTACATCGGCAGATAATGAGAATTCCCAGAAATACTTGTAACCGAGTCTAAGCCGAGCAGCAGTAACATCTAGAAGTCTGCTGATTTTATTGGATGATCCATAGATGTGTGGCTCCTCTTGCATGATAGTATGACGATAGATAGATAGCCATCTAATTTGTTACAAATTTGGGTATTGTTTATTTTGAGATTTATTTGATTAGAGGATTTGTTGCCAAACAGAATATAAAAAGTTTTGTCAATGTTAAGGGTAAGCTTGTTGGCAGTTAGCCAAAGATGGACTTTCTCTAGCTCAGTATTCACTGTGGGATTTAGAGCAAGGGGGTCAGGACTGGAGTAAATGAAGGTTGTGTCGTCAGCAAATAGAATTGGTTTGAGGTGTTGGGAGGCATTTGGAAGGTCATTAATGTAGATGAGAAAGAGGAGAGGGCCAAGTATGCTGCCCTGAGGAACACCAATGTTGATGGGTAGGGTGGGAGAAATTGAATTATTGACAGAAACATACTGGAGCCTGTCAGTAAGGTAGGATTTGAGGTATTGCAGGGAGTGTCCTCTGACTCCATAATGATGTAATTTAAGAAGAAGGTTTTGGTGGTTGACAGTGTCAAAAGCCTTACGCAGGTCCACAAATAACCCAACAGGGAACTCATTTTTATCAAGAGCTGCATGAATCAAGTTAATCATACTAATAAGTGCATCTTTAGTGCTTTTTTGGGTCTGAAGCCATATTGGCAAGAGCTAAGTATATTGTGAGCTAAGTATATTGTGTACTATACTATTACAAGTACACTATAGTTTAATACTAAAGTAACACTAAGACAAAATGAGGTAGTTTAAATAGAGATACACTCAGGAACAATGGATAATGAAGTTAATACTAGAGGACACAGGCAAAGCCAGTGTACTATGGAACATGGGAGTAAAATGAAAGAAGACAATAATAAAGATGACAAATTATATTTTTTTTTAACTAAAGTTAAAACCATTTGAAAGGAAAGGCAGAGCTAAAGTACACAATGGTAGTTAAATGAGATTATAATTTGAATTCTGGCTATGCAGCAGCTATCCCACAGTCACTGAGGAATAAATGATATTCCATCTTCCGGTACTGATGTTAAGGACTATCTTACAGGTAACTATCCACAGTCACTGTACCTAAAGCCTATTAATTCCACTGACGTCAATGAGATAATCCTTTCCCTTAAAACCAAGTCTAGTGCCCTTGATGAGATACCAACTTTAATTTACAAAAAAGCCTCCAGATCTCTAGCCCCTGCTATTGCATTGCTCTTCAACAAGTCACTTGAACTCCAAACCTTTCCAGATATTCTAAAGAAAGCGAGAGTAACCCCGGTACACAAATGTGGTGATCTCACAGATGTTATCAACTACAGACCTATATCAATCCTGCCTAACTTGTCAAAATATTTGAAAAACTAATCTACAAGCAGCTTTACTCTTATCTAGCCAAACACAATATACTTAGCTCTTGTCAATATGGCTTNGCTGCCATTAGGAAGGAAGAAGTGAAGAGAGGCCCTCCTACTTCAAGGACGAGAAGAACGTGAGTTGGCCCTATTCAGAGAGCGTGAAAAAGTACAACTTGAAACAAAACACGACAACTAGAGATGCAACGCGAACACGAAAAAAGCAGGATCTGGCTCTAGAATGTCGTGAAAGAGAACTCACGTTGGACACTACACACCAAGCTCAACGCCAGCAAGCTGCAGCTAGTCTTCCTCCAAGTTTCAATGTCTCCCATGCAAGTAAGTTAATGCCACCGTTCGTAGAAACGGAGGTTGATGTTTTTTTTACAACTTTTGAGACCCTTGCTAATCAACTTAGTTGGCCTGACGACCAATGGGCTACCCTTCTCCGAGTACATCTTACAGGTAGAGCAGCAGTCACACTCAGCACTTTGCGTCTGAAAACGACTACCCAACCCTGAAGCAAGCTGTGTTGGACGCCTACCTTCTCTCCACCGAAAGCTACCGACGAAAATTCCGTGACTACATAAAGGCAAGTACCACCACCTTCTTAGAATTTGCCAACACCAAACGGAGATATTTTATGAAATGGCTGGAGGCAGCACATGTCTCTACTTTTCCAGAACTCGTCAACCTCATGCTGGTTGAAGAATTCTTGAGGCGTGTACCTCCTCCTGTCCGCCTATACTTAGCAGATAAGGAAGAGACCGACTTGGTGAAATGCGCGAAGTCGGCTGACACTTACAGCCTCATCCACCGGCTGACACCAGAACCACCTACCAGTAAGAAGTCTTGGTACAGTTACGAGAAAGTGAGCCCCGATCAAGGTACCTCTCAACTGTACTGTAAGTATTGTAGACTCTATGGACATACCATAGAAAAATGTGGTAAGTCTCCATATAAAGGTAACACGAATCCACTAACCCAAACAGACTCTCCTAAGTCCGGTAAGCCTGTAATGAATATTGGTGTTCATGTTAATGATCTTCTCTCTTTAGCAAGCATCTGTATCCAGGAACTATCACTACCAACGGTTCAGATTCTGAGGGACGTTTTGGACTTAAGATCTTGAGGGACACAGCGGCTCTTCAATCGATCGTCTTGAAATCAGCTGTGCCCAACGTCGCCTACACAGGAGAGACTGTCTTCATCACTGACCTCACTGCTACTACTCCTTATCCTCTCGCCAGAGTCCACCTGGATTGTCCCTTCGTGACCGGTGAAGTCCAAGTCGCCGTCAGGGAAAAGCCTTTTCCCATGCCTGGAGTGCAACTTCTCCTGGGCAACGACTTGGCAGAAGACCTGCAACCGACCAACCTGATCGTCAAGGACAAACCCAGGTGGGTAACTCTGTGTTGGATAATCCGATTTTTAAGCATGTTCCAGCAAAGGTTCAAGAGAGTGATGAAGTTTCTCTCCTGTTATGGTGACCACCCGTGCTCAAGCTGCACGACCGCAGCCAGCTGACTCTACTGCTACCGCTGTCCCTCAAGACCCTTCGAAACTACCCCCTAATCTGACCGCTTTGGAGTTCCGTAAGTTACAGAGGGAAGATCTTACCTTGACACCATTATTCTTTCAGGCTGAGACTCAATCCGACAGTATTCCTGGGTTCTTCTTGGAGAACGAGTTACTCTATCGCAGATACAGACCCAGTAAACTGAAGGAGGAGGACGATTGGGCAAACGTTGAACAACTAGTGATTCCTACCAGCCTGCGGCCCACGATTCTACACCTGGCCCACGGAGCACTATCACACTACGGGTTTAACAAGACTTACCATGGGATTCGTCAAGACTACTACTGGCCAGGTATGGTTAATGATGTAAAGCAACATGTAAAGCAATGCCACGTGTGTCAGATGGCAGGTAAACCGAAGTTCTATCCCAGAGCACCACTGACACCCATCCAGGTGCCTGAGGAACCTTTCCACAGACTTATTATTGACTGTGTTGGTCCTTTGCCTCGGACCAGTTCCGGCAACGCCTATATCTTAACCATCCTGTGTCCTACCACCAGATTCCCGATAGCAGTTCCAGTGAAAAACATTACGGCTGCTACAGTGGTGAAGAATTTATTAAAGATCTTCACCCAGTATGGATTTCCGAGGGAGATTCAGAGCGACTGTGGCACCAACTTCCCAGTGATCTCTTCAAACGGACTCTGGAGGAGTTCAACATCAAACAGGTACTGTCCAGCCCCTATCATCCTGCTTCACAGGGTTCTCTCGAGCGTAGTCATCAGACTATCAAGGCACTCTTAAAAAAGTTTTGTAATGAGACCTCAAAGGATTGGGATAGGCAACTTGATCTCATCATGTGTATTTTCAGAAGTCTTCCCAACGAGTCACTAGGAGTATCTCCTTATGAGATGCTCTACGGACGTAAGTGCCGTACACCTCTCAAGGCTTTCAAGGATTCTCTACGTGATGCCACCTTCAGTGAGCATCAGAATGTGCCCCAGTTTCTTCAAAACCTCCGACACATTCTAGAGAGGGTCCATTCCTTTGCCAGAAACAACCTACTGAAAGCCCAAGAGAGGATGAAGACTCGTTACGACCAGCACTGCCAAGTAAGGAAGTTTAAACCGGGAGACTTAGTTCTTGCCTATTTCCCTATCCCAGGTTCTCCTTTACAGAACAGGTTTTCAGGACCCTATCGTGTTAAGGAGTGCCGGAATAACTACAACTACGTTCTCGAGACCCCCGATAGGCGGCGGAAGACCCAGCTGTGCCACATCAACTTGCTCAAACTCTATCATGGTACTCCTCCCACTGTGCTACTAAACTTCACCACCTTTACAGATCCATACAGCCACAGTGAGACCTTCCCTGCTTCTCCTTCCGAAAGCACTGACACTGAGACAGCGCTTTCTAATTCGGAAATCCTTACTAACATCCATAATCACTTTCAGGACGATAATAGTGCTTCACTCATCAAACTCATCAGAGAACATCAGGAGTTGTTTCGAGATGATCCCCAAGAGTGTACTGTGACTCGGCACGACATCCAACTGCTACCTGACACCCGGCCGATTCGCCAACCATTCTACCGAATCAGCCCTAGCAAGAAGGAAGTCATGCGTGCTGAGGTACAGTACCTCTTGGACCATGGACTGGCTACCCCTTGTGAGTTCCCCTACGTCTCACCATGTATCTTGGTAACAAAACCTCACGGTAAGATCCGCCTTTGCACTGACTATAGGAAACTCAACAGTGTCACCGTAAAAGACGCATACCCATTACCTAGGATTGACGATATCCTTGATGCCATTGATAATGCCCGTTACCTGTCCCAGGTGGACTTACTCAAGGGCTATTACCAGGTGTGTTTAACGGAGCGAGCTAAAGAACTGTCTGCCTTTATTACCCCGTTCGGACTTTTCAGGTATAACCGCCTTCCCTTTGGACTCTGCAATGCCCCGGCCACCTTTCAGAGAGCTGTCAACCGCGTCATCCAGGGCTTGGACAACACCTACGCCTATTTGGATGATATCGTTGTAGCATCCAACACCTGGAGCGAACACCTGCTCCAGCTACAACGATTGTTCGCCAAGCTCCTGAAAGCCGGCCTCACCATCAATCTTGGCAAGTCCACCTTTGCCAAAGGTAAAGTGCGGTATCTGGGTCATGTTATAGGGAGTGGCAGCCTGGCTCCGTTAAATATCCACACTCAAGCCATCAGAGAGTATCCACAGCCTACTACCAGGAAGCAGCTCCTGCGCTTCCTTGGTCTTGCTTCTTATTACCGTAGGTTTGTGAGGAATTTTAGCACTGTTGCAACACCCTTAATCACCTTAACCAGTCCCAAGCAACGGTATAATTGGACCATGGAGCAAACCGTTGCTTTCGAACAACTCAAATTCCTCCTCTGTTCTAATCCTATTCTCGCCTCGCCAGATACCACGAAGCCTTTCATCCTCCATGTCGACGCCAGTGGTACCGGCATCGGTGGTGTCCTAATGCAGCAACGAGGCGAGGAGGTTCTACCTGTCAGCTACTACAGCTACAAGTTGAATCCTCATCAGAAAAACTACAGCACTATAGAGAAGGAACTCCTCTCCATCGTCCTGAGCTTGCAACACTTTGCATCATACCTGCAAGGTGCTCGGTCCACTACCATCTACTCGGACCACAATCCTCTACGATTCCTACATCAAGCCCAATTCAATAACTGTTACGACTCTGGGTTCTTTAGAGGGAAACCAGAGGTCAAAATTTGAGCTTATTGAGCTACCATAGAGTAAAAACGCATTGCGAGTGGCATTTGTCGTATCTTCCCTGCCAGTCGTAAGATTAGTCTTGTCTCTCGAAGAGTATTTAAAGATTGAGCTTGGGGTTGATTATTAAATAATAAAATAGGCACCAACTATGTTTACTAATACTGTCTAATCATTTGTAAAGTAAACCTGAGTAAACTTTGTATCGGGCGCCGGTATGATTAGTTGAACAGTCTGCCGGCAGTATTAGTCCACGGAGGAGGAGATGGGAGACTGCGTCCTTCTCTGCTGACTGGTTGTGGTGGAAGGAAGTGCCTCTCCTTTCTCTTATTTATTTATTTCTGTATCTTCGTCTGGTTAAGTCTTCTTTGCTATTTTTATGGTTATATTGTGGCATACCTATCGTTATATGTGTAGAGTAGTATACCTGGGGTGTAGTAAGTGTTTTTTTAAGTGTTTATCTTACTTGCTATGCTAACGGGGGTCCCAGTGTAACCACGTGGTCCCCTACCCTAAGCTGACTCAAGTGTTTTATAGTAGAGCTTTACCCTAGCTTGCTTTCAGTGTAAAACCTTGTATCCTGTCTATGTGGACCAAGGCTTTTAACGTAAGATTGTGTGGTAAAGTTAGTATTAAATTGTTATTGGTGTGATTGTGTATGGGGGGTGTTAAGGGGTTAATAAATAAGTAAGTTTGAACAGAGTATCCCTTGTTCCTGTGTGGGAGTACAATAATCTATTCCTAGACTAACCGGGTTTAGTAGCAAGCATTTATTACTGTGGATATTTTATTTTGGGGGCCGGGCCTTTTGATTCTCCCATATCTTGATACCTCTATTCTACTTACCCTTACCCCTTAATAGTACCAGTTCCCCATAGCAAGCCCACTATTGTTCGTAACAATAACCAACGTCTGCTGCGATGGGCTTTATATCTTCAAGGCTTCAATCTGAAAATCTGTTACATCAAGGGGCCTGATAACATCATCGCCGACGCCCTCTCCAGAATTCATGAGGTAGAGGCAGCTCCACCTACCACTCTACCTCCCGAGAACGTGACTTCTACCGGAACTGCAGGCTTCGGGGGAGAGTTGTGACGATAATCTCTTCCAAGAGATTGAGCCTGCTCTTCCCTATATTCGTCACGTTCCCAGCTACATTCAAGATACATTCTACAGTAGCTTAAACGTATATCAAGACAGCCACATGCACCTGCATACCCCCCCCCCACTCCTGCACACCTCGCCTGTTCGCCAACTGCACTTCAATTAGCCAACTACCCAAGCGTCTGCGAACCTGCATTCTCATTGGCTGCTCGACATCTCACCACTTCAGTTCTCCACCACTCACGCACGTCGTCCAGTCAACGTTGGAGTCGGCGAGCTGTACCTCCTCAGAATATCTTGTGCTCTATAGCTGAGAACACCGAGTTGATTCACCTCGTGTGATCAAATAGCGGTTGTTAGCTTGCTCATATATTCCCAGCACCATTTTATCTTTGTATTCCTGTTAACGTAACCAGTCTTGTATTCATCTTGTTATATATTTTCACTTGTTATTTCTTTTGCACTATTTCAATGCCAAGGAATTGTCTTTATTTCAATTTGTTTTTTAGAGTAATTAAATTTCATTGTTCATATTGTGTTTTGTATGTCTTTCCTTACCTTACCACAGACTATCAGGCAAGCAGTCTCTTTTTTTTACTCTTGTATGTGACCAGGCATTGACACCTGCCATTGGAAGACTGCCGAACACCATTTCCAACACTTTACCGTCACATAAAGGCTAGGAGTTTTTTGAAGAAAAGATTGCACTGCTAGGTTGATGTCCCCTCTGTTACCTAACTCGGACTCCCAGTTGACATTATCATCAGCATTTATAAAATTGTCTATAGCAGTTTCATTGTGAAGCCTAAAGCTTAACTCACTTGACTCTAAAGGTGGTTTGTTAATGTTAGTTAAGAGAAATAAGGGGTAATGGTCTGTAGTGCTATCGGTGATTATACCTGAAGTTAGCGGAGAGGTTATGTTGGTCCAGATGTGATCTAGAGTCGTGGCAGTACTATCAATGATTCTAGTAGGCCTAGTGATTAAGGGTATGAGGAAGCAGGAATTCATACAGTTGAGGAAGCTAACAGCAGTAGGGTGTTCAGGCTCGCAGAGGTCAATATTAAAGTCCCCAGAAATAATTAGATGGTTTTTGTTCAGTCTTTTCTAGTATTAGGTTTCTAAGGTTTGAGTTGAATTCGGACACATCAGTGTTAGGAATTCTATAGACTGCACCCACAGACAGGACAGACTCGGCACCCTTGACTCTGAAACTGGCGAAGATATACTCCCCACAGCAGTCTCTAATTCTAATTGCTTTTAAGCATGTTAGTTCATGGTGGTAGTAAAGAGCAGTACCACCACCTCTCTGAATTTGACGACAGTTGTGAATTGCCGAGTAGTTATGCATGTTAAAGAGTTGAGTAGTATCCTCTTTCAACCATGTTTCAGTAAGTATAATAAAAGAGAATTTGTTGTCAAATTCTTTTTACATCAGGTGCTGTAAAATATCTTCAATTTTGATCATTAAAGTGATGATTTTCATAGATAGTGGATAAGAGGTTAAGTTCTGGGTCTATACTTGTCTGCATAAAAAGGCTGGTTGCCGGAAAACAAGGCAAGAATGGCAAATTACAAAATAGAATTTTGATATAAAAGGGGGAAAAATATATAAACAAGACTATACAAAACAAACACAAAATGAACAAAAAAAGAAAAAATGAGGTAGCTTACAAGGGGGCTAGACACAGGCAAAGCCAGGGGTACAATGGAGTAAGGGAGTATGGCGAGGCTAGGCAACATAGGTAGTAAATGAAATCCAAGAAAAATCTATAAATTCATCAATGTTTGTATCACACCTTGTATGTATGTACTTTACCTGAATAAATATTTGATTTTGAATGAACACAATGATAAAGTTGTTTGGATTAAGTACATAAAGATTCGGAGATTAGGTAACACTAGATACAGAGCAAATTTAAAGCTCAGTGTAGGAAACTACGAAGATGAAATTAGGTACTTTTTGTTTTTGTTTTTGAATGAGGCAAACGTTTGACAGTTTTTCAATTCATTAGGGAGTGAGTTCCATGGACTAGGTCCCTTAATTTGCATAGAGTGTTTACACAGATTAAGTTTGACCCTGGGGATATCAAAGAGATTTATTTCTGATGTGATGATAATGGATCCTATTACATCTGTCCAGGGAGAGTTTCAGAGCATGGTTTGCATTTAAAAACAGGATTTTGTAAATGTAGTTGACACAAAAGAATGTGTGGCGGGAGTTAATATTTAGCATGATAAGGGATTTAAACAAGGAGCTGAGTGTTGTCTGAAAGCAGAGTTTGTTATTATAAGTAAATAATATATAACAGTTAATACAGTAAATAACAAGTGCGAGTAATAATAATAATAATATTAATAATAATAATAATAATAATAATAATAATAATAATAATAATAATAATAATAATAATAATAATAATAATAATAGTAATAATAATAATAATAATATTTTATTTAGGAAAAGTACATACATAGATGCAGTTACAAACATTCTGATTTATTTATAGATAGAGCTAGTACATACAATACCTAAAGCCACTAATATGCATAGCGTTTCGGGCAAGGTGAGGTGGGGGGAAAAAAACTTAGACTAAAACTTAATAGTAATTGACCTTAAAGTATAAATTGCGTTGAAAAAAATAAAAGATAAAAAAGGGAGGGAACATGATAGAAAATAGCCACTATACAAGTTGGTCAGCAAACAGCAAGCAACACAGCAACACCTTTAAGCAACCTACCTCATTTTGTGTATAGTTATATATATTCTTTTTTTATATCTAGATCTTTTTATAATTGTCTTTTTTGCTTTTCTTCTGTCAAACAGTCCTCTTATGCAAACTAGTATTGACCCAGACCTAAACCTCTTATCTAGTATCTATGATAATCATCACTTTAATGATCAAAATTGCAGGTATTATACAGCTCATGATGTGAACAATGTTTTAACATGTAATCACAGTGTATCTGGAATTAACTTGAATGTAAGATCTCTAAGCAAACACTTTGATGATGTTAATGCCCTGATTCAAACAGTTGACAACAAATTCTCTTTTATTGTGTTTACTGAAACGTGGTTAAAAGAGAATACTACTCAACTCTTCAACATACCTAACTACTCAGCGATTCACAACTGTCGTCCTATACATAGAGGTGGTGGTACTTCTCTTTACTACCACCAAGAACTGACTTGCTTAAAAGTAATTAAAACTAGAGACCCTTGTGGAGAGTATATATTTGCCTGTTTCAGAGTCAAGGGTAGTGAGGCTGTCCTGGCTGTGGGAGCAGTTTACAGAATTCCTAACACTGATGTGACTGAATTTAACTCTAACCTTATAAATCTAATACTAGAGAACAGACTGAACAAAATCCACTTAATTATTTCTGGGGACTTTAACATTGACCTCTGCAAGCCTAATAACCCTCCTGCTGCTAGTTTCCTCAACTGTACGAATTCCTGCTTCCTCATACCCTTAATCACTATGTAACAAACAAGCTGTTGTAGATATGATCCAGAAGGTTCTAGAAGCCTCGTGTAGGGACCTGACCCCAGCAAGGTCGCATCCCCTGAGGGAATTGGCGGTGAAGATAACTGGCCCCTTTGTTCACAAGTTTCGTATAATGAATCATTCTATAGTAATCAGTAATTTAGAGAGTTAGGCTTCATTCAAATTGAATAATATCCCTGTTTAAAGTATGAAAAGTATCGTAAATTGTCCAAATACTTCAGTTAAGTCACCATCAGTGACGTCACGAGCCGTGACTAGACCTCGGCACGGAAGAATTTGAGTGACCTCAGCGGTCATAGGTCATCGGAGGTTCCATGTCCACTATTTCTCAAAGGTCAAATAGCCATTTTGTAATTGGGAATAGCTCTTCCTTAAGATGGCTGTGTAATTAACTTCAGTTAAAATAATTCAACCAATCTGCATCATTCAGTGCAACAGAGGTTAGTTGTTAAACTTAAGCTTTGCTAGCAACTTAGAAACGGGCGAAAGGATACAATGCTCTGGTCTGGGTAGGACCAGACGAGGAAGAGAGTGTGGTATCAGGAGCAACACAGGGAGGGTTGTCCACTCCACCTCTCCCCAAGACCTTAGCACCAACATCTAGCTGGTCGCCAATAAGGTAAAGTTGCTTAGAGTATTGTTATAGGAAATAGGTCAACTCATTGCCGATAAATGTATAAGTTAGGGAGTGCTTTGATTTAGTTTTTGTTTCAGATTTTGAATAAATTAATTAGTTAGTAATGTGCATTTTCATTATTTCCATTTTTGTGTATTTACGTGATTTGTCCGGGACCATGTAGGCAGTGTGGCCTAGTCTGAGTTGGGCAGATTCTAAGGTCAAATAGCCATTTTGTAATCGGGAATAGCTCTTCCTTAAGATGCGTGTGTAATTTAACTTCAGTTAAAATAATTCAACCAATCTGGATTGTTCAGTGCAACAGAGGTTAGTTGTTAAACTTAAGCTTTGCTAGCAACTTAGAAATGAGGCAGAAGAATACCGTGCTCTGGCTTCTGTGTGGAGCAGGGCAAGGGAAGCTTAGTGTGGTATCAGGAGCAACACAGGGAGGGTTGTCCACTCCACCTCTCCCCAAGACCTTAGCACTAACATCTAGCTGGTCACCAATAAGGTAAAGTTGCTTAGAGTATTGTTATAGGGAATAGGTCAACTCATTGCCGATAAATGTATAAGTGTTACAACCCTGGGTTCTTCAGTTGGAAACCAGAGGTCAAATTTGAGCTAAAAACTACCTTACAGTATTGGACGCATTGCAAGCTGCATTTGTTTGTAACTTCCCTGCCAGACGTAAGACAATTCTTGTTGCTCACAAAGCATTCAGACTCTTGAGCTTGTTGTGGATTAAGTAACATTGTTATAAGATTTACTATCCTTAGAACGAGTAAAGTAACATTATGAGACATAGGGGAAGATGTTTTAATGTGTATAGCTGCACGATCAATTAGGCTCTTCCTTGCACCACACAATGCGGGAGGCTGATCTGGGCTGAAGCGTCCTTCTGGTCTGAGCTGGCGTGGTGTGGACAGGACCCTCCTACCTTCCTCCTCGTTTCTTTATTTCTGTGTTTTTTCCAAGCTAAGTACTGTGTACCTTCTTCATTGTCTGGCTTAGGCATGCTCTAATGTGTAGAGTATTATATTTTGTAGGAGTTAGGTGTTCCCATTGTTTGTATTACTAGTTATTCTAAGAGGGGGTCCCATTGGAACCACGTGGTCCCCCTACACTAAGTTGACTCTAACTTCAAGTAATTCAACAGTAGAGCTTTACCCTAGCTTGTGTTCAGTTTAAACCCTTGTATCCTGCTTATGTGGACCAAGTCTTTTAACGTAAGATAGTGTGGTAAAGTTATTATAATTATTGTTATTGGTGTGAATGTATATGGGGGTTGTTAAGAGGGTTTAATAAATAAGTTAGTCTTGAGGTGTATCGTATCCCTTACTCCTGTGGTAGTGTCATAGTTGATTGTATCCCAGACGACAGATCTGTTTAAAACCTTAAAGTATAAACAGGAACCTATGTTCCTTGGGGGCCGGGCCTAATTGTGTCACTACCTAGTTACACCTTGATTCCTACTATTGCCCCTACATCCATATAATACTAGGCCCCATAGAACAGCCACCCCCATTTTTATAACAATAAGTCAGAGAGTGCTTTGATTTAGATTTTGTTTAGTTTTGAATAAATTAATTAGTTAGTAATTTGTATTTTCATTATTTTCCATTTTTGTGTAATTTACTTGGTTTGTCCGGGATCACGTGGGCAGTGTGGCCTAGTCTGAGTTAGGCAGAATCTAACACCGAATCAGAATTCATTTATTCCATTTGATTTTTAATAATTCCACACTTAAGAAAAACACAACCCTCCCATACATACTAGTGGGGATCAAGCCCCAAAGTTTGATTGATTAGCATGATCGATCCAGACCTCGATCATTACTCAGTGTTACTGGTCTGGTGGTGGCAGCGAAGGTGATTCTAGAGCTTTGCTAGAAGTCTATTTCACGTCATACGGGTTGTAGGATCTTAAGCTGGTCAATCGTCTTAAGACCACATGGCGTGGGGTCGGCTCAAGTGAAAGTTTTGGGGTCCTTTAGAAAGAGAACATAAGTTAGAATACGGACGGAGAGAGAGAAAAGGGTAGAGATCGAGTATTACCCCCCCGCCCCGTGTTACAACCAGACCTACTAGAATCACGGATAGTACTGCCACAGCTCTTGATCACATCTGGACCAACATAGCCTCTCCGCTTACTTCAGGGATAATCACTGATAGCACTACAGACACCCCACATTTCTCCTAGCCAACATTCACAAACCACCTCTAGATACAAGGAAGATAAGCTTTAGGCTGCACAATGAAACTTCTATAGGCAATTTTATAGCTGCTGCCGCTAATATCAACTGGGAGTCCGAATTAGGTACCATAGGGGACATCAACCTAGCAGTGCAATCATTTCTTCAAAAAACTCTCAGCCTTTATAACACCCACTGTCGTATGCTAACGAAACAAGTCACAACTAAAAGGCTAAACAATCCTTGGCTTACAAAGGGGATACTTAAATCCATTAATAAAAAACATGACATTGAGAAGAAGAATAGGTTAGGTATCGTCTCCAAAGAACTTTCAAAGAATTACTCATCATTACTATCTAAAATAATTAGAAGAGCCAAAATTAAATACTACGAAGATAAATTTACTCAAATAAAGGGAAACATCAAGAAAACATGGAGCACAATTTCACAAATATTGGGATTAAAAAAGCATTTAAAATAACTCCTGTCCAGTAACGATGGTCTGCTTTCCGCCTCTGATACTGCTATTGAATTCAATAGGTTCTTCTCATCCATTGCATTATCCCTTGCTAATGATATTCCATCTTCCAGTACTAATGTTCAGGACTATCTTAAGGGTAACTACCCACAGTCTCTGTACCTAACGCCGCTAATTCCACTGATGTAAATGAGGTAATCCTTTCCCTTAAGACCAAGTCTAGTGCCCTTGCGGAGATAGCAACTCTAATCTACAAAAAGCCTCCAGATCTTTAGCCCCTGCCATTGCATTGCTCTACAACAAGTCACTTGAACTCCAAACTTTTCCAGATATTCTAAAAAAAAGCGAGAGTAACCCCAGTCCATAAATATGGTGATCTCACCGATGTCAACAACTTCAGACCTATATCAATTCTGCCAAACTTGTCAAAAAATATTTGAAAAACTAATCTACAAGCAGATTTATTTTTATCTAGCCAAACACAATATACTAAGCTCTTGTCAATATGGCTTCAGACCCAAAAAAAGCACTAACGATGCACTTATTAGTATGATTAACTTGATACGTGCAGCTCTTGATAAAAATAGTTCCTTGTCGGGATATTTGTGGACCTGCGTAAGGCTTTTGACACAGCCAACCACCAAAATCTTCTTCTTAAATTACATCATTATGGAGTCAGAGGTCACTCTCTGCAATACGTTCAGTCCTACCTTACTGACAGGCTCCAGTATGTTTCTGTGAATAATTTCATTTCTCCGACACTACCTATAAACATCGGTATCCACAGGGCAGCATACTTGGTCCTCTCCTCTACATTAATGACCTTCCAAATGCCTCTCAACACCTCAAACCAATCTTATTTGCTGATGACACAACTTTCATCTTCTCCAGTCTTGACCCTCTTGCTCCAAATGTCACGGTGAATGCTGAATTAAATAAAGTCCATCTTTGGCTAACTGCTAACAAACTCACCCTTAACATTAACAAAATTTTCTATATTTTGTTTGGTAATAAATCCTCAATGAAATTAATTTAAGAATATTTATTTATTTATTTATTTATTTATTTATTTATATACAAGAAGGTACATTGGGATTGTGAGGATACATAGCATAGTAATTACATTCTTGTAAAGCCACTAGAACACGCAGCGTTTCGGGCAGGTCCTTAATCTAAGAAAATTTTAAATATGTAACTACTAGCAACATTTATACAAATGATAACAGTTACATAGCAAGAAAAAAATAAAAGATGAGAGAAAGTTGTAGGTATATTAAAGCACATAGGTAGCTCAGATTGATTGCAATGACAGTTTGAATGGTAGTTTAACAAAAATTAATAGGCACAATACAACATATGGCTAGCACATAAAAGAAGACAGCAATGAACACAGTGATAAGATTGTTTGGATTAAGTACATAAAGATTGGGAGATTGGGTAACACTAGATACAGAGCAAATTTAAAGCTCAGTGTAGGAAACTACGAAGATGAAATTAGGTATTTTTTGGTTTTGTTTTTGAATGAAGCAAAAGTTTGACAGCTTTTCAATTCATTAGGGAGTGAGTTCCATAGACTGGGTCCTTTTATTTGCATAGTGTGTTTACACAGATTAAGTTTGACCCTGGGGGATATCAAAGAGATATTTATTTATGGTGTGGTGATAATGGGTCCTATTACATCTGTCCAGGGAGAGTTTCAGAGCATGGTATGCATTTAAGAACAGGGTTTTGTAAATGTAGATGACACAAGAGAATGTGTGGAGGGAGTTAATATTTAGCAAGTTTAGGGATTTAAACAAGGGAGCTGAGTGTTGTCTGAAAGCAGAGTTAGTTATTATTCTGATAGCAGATTATTGCTTGGTGATGATGGACTTAAGGTGGTTTGCTATGGTAGACCTCCATGCACAGATACCATAATTAAGATAGGGATAGAATAGTGCATAATATAGTGAGAGGAGAGCAGAGTTAGTAACATAATATCTTATTTTGGAGAGTATACCAACTGTTTTAGAGACTTTCTTAGTTATGTGTTGAATGTGGGGTACTGAAGTTCAGTCTCTTGTATAGGAATAGGCCAAGAAACTTTCCATCATTTTTATTACTGATGTTAATGTTGTCAATCTGTAGCTGAATTGCATTTGATGATTTGCTTCCAAATAAGATGTAGTAGGTTTTTTTATGTTTAGTGCTAGTTTGTTAGTTGACATCCATAAGTGGACTTTTTTTAATTCATTATTCACAACGTTATTTAGTGTATGTGGGTTGAGGTCTGAATATATGACGGTAGTATCATCAGCAAACAATATAGGTTTAAGAATGTTAGAGACATTAGGCA
Source organism: Procambarus virginalis (assembly GCA_020271785.1). Taxonomy (NCBI): domain Eukaryota; kingdom Metazoa; phylum Arthropoda; class Malacostraca; order Decapoda; family Cambaridae; genus Procambarus; species Procambarus virginalis. The sequence continues at coordinate 73,160 of WNGS01163426.1, read as the reverse complement.
TTAGACATTGATGTATATAAGAAATAGAAGAGGTCCCGAGATGCTGCCCTGTGGCACTCCAACGGTTATTGGTAGAGTGGAAGAGGTTGTATCATTGATGGTTACACATTGGTGTCTGTCACTAAGATAGGATCGGATATAGTCCAGGACAAGGCCTCGGATTCCATAATGCTTAAGTTTAAGTAAGAGGTAGTTGTGATTAACAGTATCAAAGGCTTATCTTAGGTCAATGAAGAGTCCAATCGGAAACTCATTTTTGTCAAGGGCTGAGTAAATTTCGTCAAGAAGACTAATGATTGCATCATTGGTGCTTTTATGGGGACCGGAAGCCAAACTGGCAGGGGCTGAGTATGTCGATTTTTACAAGATAGGAATAGAGCTGTTTGTAGATAATTTTTTCAAATATTTTTGATAGAATGGGTAGATTTGATATTGGTCTATAATTGTTTATATCCGCCGGATTGCCTCCTTTATGCACTGGCGTTACTCTAGCTTTTTTTTAAGGATATCAGGGTAAGTATTCCTGGTTGATACCTGGTTGATAGGGTTCTGGGAGTTCTTCTACTCCCCAAGCCCGGCCCGAGGCCAGACTTGACTTGTGAAAGTTTGGTCCACCAGGCTGTTGCTTGGAGCGGCCCGCAGGCCCACATACCCACCACAGCCCGGTTGGTCCGGCACTCCTTGAAGGAAACAATCTAGTTTCCTCTTGAAGATGTCCACGGTTGTTTCTGTAATATTTCTGGTGCTCGCTGGTAAGACGTTGAACAACCGTGGGCCTCTGATGTTCATACAGTGTTCTCTGATTGTGCCCATGGCACCTCTGCTCTTCACTGGTTCTATTCTGCATTTTCTTCCATGTCGTTCACTCCAGTACGTTGTTATTTTACTGTGCAGATTTGGGACCTGTCTCTCCAGTATTTTCCATGTGCATATTATTTGGTATCTCTTTCGTCTCCTTTCTAGTGAGTACATTTGGAGAGCTTTGAGTCGATCCCAATAATTTAGGTGCTTTATCTCGTCTATGCGTGCCGTATATGTTCTCTGTATTCCCTCAATTTCAGCAATCTCTCCTGCTCTGAAGGGGGAAGTGAGTACTGAGCAGTACTCAAGACGGGACAACACAAGTGATTTGAAGAGTACAACCATTGTGATGGGATCTCTGGACTTGAAGGTTCTCGTAATCCATCCTATCATTTTTCTGGCTGACGCAATACTTGCTTGGTTATGCTCCCTAAACGTTAGGTCGTCGGACATCATTATTCCCAAATCCTTGACATGCTGTTTTCCTACTATGGGCAGATTCGATTGTGTTTTGTACCCTGTATTATGTTTAAGATCCTCATTTTTGCCGTATCTGAGTACCTGGAATTTATCACCGTTAAACATCATGTTATTTTCTGCTGCCCAGTCGAAAACTTTGTTAATATCTGTTTGTAGTTTATCTATGTCTTCAGCAGAGGTAATTTTCATGCTGATTTTTGTATCATCTGCAAAGGATGACACGAAGCTGTGACTTGTGTTTTTGTCTATATCTGATATGAGAATAAGGAACAGCAGTGGTGTAAGGACTGTACCTAGAGGTACAGAGCTTTTAACTGCTCTCGGACTCGATTTTACTTGATTGGCTGTTACTCTTTGTATTCTGTTCGACAGGAAATTGAGTATCCAGCGTCCTACTTTACCAGTTATACCCATTGACCTCATTTTGCGTGCAATCACTCCATGGTCACATTTGTCGAATGCTTTTGCAAAATCTGTGTACACGACATCTGCATTATGTTTTTCCTCTAATGCCTCAGTGATTTTGTTATAGTGGTCAAGTAGTTGTGAGAAGCATGATCTTCCTGCTCTAAATCCATGTTGGCCTGGATTGTGGAGGTCATTGGTTTCCATGAATCTAGTGACCTGACTCCTGATCACTGTCTCAAATATTTTTATTATGTGGGACGTTAGTGCAACTGGTCTATAATTCTTTGCCAATGCTTTGTTACCACCCATGTGTAGAGGGGCAATGTCTGCTGCTTTAAGCGCATCTGGTATTTCCCCTGTGACCAAGCTCTTCCTCCACACTATACTGAGTGCCTGTGCTACTGGCACTTTGCATTTCTTTATAAATATTGAATTCCATGAGTCTGGACCCGGGGCTGAGTGCATGGACATATTGTCAATTTCTCTTTCAAAATCTGCCATGCTCGTGTTGATATCAGTTATATTTACAAGTGTTTGAGTATCATTCATAAAGAAATTGTCCGAATCTTCCACTTTCATGCTGAGTATCGGAGTGCTAAACATGTTCTCATACTGCTTTTTTAGGATTTCACTAATTTCTTTGTCATCCTCAGTGTATGAACCTTCACTAATACGAATATCTATGACAATCTATGACGAATATCTATGACAATCATCACTTGAATGATCTAAATTGCAGATATTTTACAGCACATGATGTAAACAATGTATTAACACATAATCACAATTTTCTGAGGTTACAAGAAAACGTGCTCAGATTGGGGACTTGTTTATTTATAATAGTAAATAATAAAGTAATAATAATTAATAAAATAATAAATAATAAATTAATAATATATTAATAAATTATTATTATATAATAAATAATAATAAATAGTATAATGATAATCAATTATTTATAATGAATCAAATAGCTAATTAGGGTGAACGATAAATAATTAGTGACTAATGCATAACAATAATGGATACGAGGCTATCTTACTAACCGGAAGTCCTCTGCACTGTTCCAAGGCTACAAGAGTGAAACTAAAGTAATGCAACTAGGCACCCCACAAGGAGGAGTACTCAGTCCTACCTTGTTTAATGCTCTAATTAATGCTTTACTGAAATCAATTCCAGCTAGTCCGGCAAACATCACTATCAGCTATGCAGATGACATCCTTGTACATACTAAAACCCACCGTGAAATGCAAACAGTCTTAAATTGTATACATACAGCTTGTGAGAGCCTTGGTCTTGTAATCAACGCTGCTAAAACTAAGGTATTTAACAGACAAATTGGCAACCGCAAAAGTGGACCACGAAAACTCAAGATAGATAATATACCAATAGACTATGTCTCTTCTTTCAAATACCTTGGAGTCTATGTCCCTTGTACCTCAACTGCAGTCAATAAGTTACATCAACAATGTAGAGACAGACTCAAGGCTCTCAGAACTGTAGTGGGGTACAGCCCGAAATATGGTATTAATATTAGAATAGCAAGAATGATGCATTTAGCGTATATAAGGTCTCTGATAGACTATCATGCACCAGCCTTGGTCCTGCAAAATGGCAAAAGTATTGATAGACTTGAAAAATGCAAAATGAAGCACTCAGAATTATACTTGGCTGTCCAATAACTACCAAAGTTCTCAACATGCGGAAAGAATTAAATATACTTAGCATTAGAGATAGAATATTTGAAATTAATCTTATGATGGGACTAAAGCTTCTGCGTGATAACAAAAACAACATTGTGTCAGTTGCTCTGTTAGAACACATACGAAATGGAACTAGCGAGTCTAAGTGGATTCAAAGAACAGCCACTCATATTAAAATGATGGGACTGCATGATGTATATACAGATGAAAGAGTTCAGCACTTCCTTCCACCCTGGCAGATAGTACCTTTTGACATCCTGACCCCTGCATACCCCACCAAGAAACTAATCACAAACAACCCTCATGCTCAGCTTGCTGCTAAATTAAGCACCATAGAACACATTCACAATATACAAGCTGAAAACAACATTGCACAGACAATATACACTGACGGATCACTCAATACAGCTACAGGGAGGGCAGGAAGTGCTGTTATTGCTCATCAGCCCGATGGCAGCACAATTGAAAGGAATATCCGAATTAGTAACTGGGCGTCCACTATGCAAGCCGAGTTGGTAGCGATACTGGTAGCACTCGAAATTATTGACAACACTGAAGTAGACAGCTTAATTATTTCTGACTCCCTTTCCTCACTACGAGCAATAAACAGTTTGCAATCAAGTAATAACGTGCTTGTCTTGGAAGCTAGACGTAGATATATAAGAATACTTAGCAAGAGGGTAAATATAAAAATGTTGTGGATTCCTTCTCACATTGGCATGCAGGAACATGACAAAGTTGACGCCCTTGCTAAGGCTGCAGTAAATAAAGACAGTGTTGAACGGAATCTTGAGTTATCAAATAGGTCCCTTAAAAGTGTCATTAGACGAGAACTCCTGGATGGATTTGAAGAAAGTAGAACTGTGCAAACTGGAACTAGCAGGTCCATTGTTCATCACAATGAAATGTGTGAAGTAAAACATGTGTATGGTGCAAGTAACAAAGTCAGTAGACTAACAGATGTTGTCACAGCTCGTATAAGACTTGGCTACAAGTATCTCTGGCAGTTCGGCTTGTATAGGGATCTAGATGAAGTAAAGTGTAAATTAGTGTGTGGACAAAGACAGGGACACACACTAGAACACTATATCTTGGATTGTAGTAAAATTGAGCCATTTAGAGATAGATCTAAGCTCACTCTGTATGATATGGCAACCTATCTTATTACCATGGATAAATTACCTGAAATACTTGCACTGTATCCACATTTCGCTTCCAGTAGATGAACGACATATGAGATTCAGAAACAAGTAGTGTATTTTTGAAGACTAACAAGAAACAGAAGCTCCCCTATGACTCTGTAATGTCCCCATTGGTCAAACTATTATGTATTAGCGATAAGACCTACCATTAATGTATGATGACTTACTGTAAATATGTAGCTCTTGAAATAGCACTCACTCTGTAACTAGCTGACATTGTAACTATAAGGTGTGAAGGATAGATGTAAGTGTTAATGTAATAATCTAAGATGAGGTCTGATAAAGACCTTTTGTGCCCTCTGTAATGCTTTTGCGCTACCGCTCACAGGATGAGTATGGGGTGCACAATAAACTAGCCGCCTTCGGCGGCAACAATCAAAATCAATCGGGAGGAGGGTGGGTGCTTTGTAAGTGAGCAGCTGCTTGCTTGTCGGGAAGAGGGGCCACGCAGTCTGCAGGCCGAGCTTATATAACTTTGGCCCATTGCGAGCGCAGCTTGGGCGGTTAAAGTCAGCTTCCAGACATACGTTTTCTCTTCCTCAGAAAACCCACCATTTTGGGGAAAAAACAGTGTTCTTTTTCTAAGGTTGGAAGAAAACGTGCTCAGATTGGGGATTTGTTTATTTTATAATGGTAAATAATAAATTAATAATAATTAATAAAATAATAAATAATAAATTAATAATAATTAATAAAATAATAAATAATAAATTAATAATAATTAATAAAATAATAAATAATATATTAATAAATTATTATTATATAATAAATAATAATAAATAATATAATGATAATCAATTATTTTTAATGAATCAAATAGCTAATTAGGGTGAACGATAAATAATTAGTGACTAATGCATAACAGTAAAGTATTAAAGAATAATTATAATGAATAATCATTGTAATGATAAAGTATTAAATCAATTACAATTTATAGCTACATCTATAGTTAGTAATTTAAAGTTGCATTATTTGAATTACACTAATTACAATTCATGGAAATATTTCTCAGCAATCTGCAGGCTTATCACTTTGGGGGTTCCGGCGGAGCACCCCGCATCCAGCACCCCCCATCCCGTACCCCCATATAAAAATTTTCATCACTGGGGACTGTCATTAATTGATAAATCCAATACGTGAACATTAAATTTGCTAAATAATAATTTTAAAACATCACCGAACAGGTGCAAACTGGAAATGACAAGAGTAAGGTCAAGCACTACATAGAAATCGCTGTATAAATAGATAAATAAGTAAACGTCCCACACTGGGGAGGAGGAAGTAAGCAGGGAAACCCTAACCCTAACATTAAACTAACATTAACGTAGCATGTACAACACAAACACTAGTGGTCAAAAAGGGCAAAATAAGGGACTTAACATAAACAACAGTTGCCAAATGTAAACTGCAAACTCCTGCCCCGGAACATCAGCAGCTGGAACACCGCAGCTGGAACACCTGCAGCTGGACATTGGCAACTGGTGCATCAACATCTGCTGAAGATAAATAAATAGTGGCAACTGGCCACCAGGGAAAACTTCAGTTATAAGTAGAAGTCCAACTGCAAGACAATTAGGGACCATATAGAACCTGGGAGCAACGTTGCTGCTACAAAATTAGCAGCAACGGGCCTAGGGGGAAACTGCAACAGTAAGGAAAGTGCGACTGCATAACAAATTATGCTCAAAATAATGCTGGAATATAACTCTTTAGAGAAAACGGGATTAACGCATGAAGCTGAAATAAATTACAATCAAATACAATAAACTGAAAGGAGTGCTAATAGGCACAACGTCAGCTGGAACGCTTCAGCTGAAACTTCGGGGGCTGGAACGTCGGCAGCTGGAACCTCGAGAGCTGGAACGCAGTAGGATGGGCATTATCAGTTGGGACCGCTTCAACTGGAACATCAGGAACAACTTCAGCCGTAGCATGGGAGCTGGTCCAACAACCGCTGGAATGTCAGCAGCTGGACCATGTTTCACCTGAACAGCAACAAGCTGGAACAGCAACAGCTGCACCAACAGCAGCTAAAACACCGACTGCCGGGAATGACAGCAGCCAGAACCCAACAGCTGCAGTAGCAGGACACCAAAACTGAGCGACAGCGTAGGAAGAGAGCGGCGGCTCGGACACTAGGGCAGACGGCTGGACCAGCTGCAACAGACCCAACCAAGCATCAGCCACTAGAACACAGCGGCACATCGCGGGAAGAACGTCGGCTGGACATCAACCCCTGAACGATGGCAGCTAAGACGGCAGTGGCTGTGAAAACGTTCCGGGCTACACTGGGCAGACAAAACGTCTGAATAAACCAGCGGTCTGGGAAGGCACAGTATCTTCCGGGCTACAGCGGGCAGACAACACGTCTGGATAAACCAGCAGCCGGGAGGCTGCAGATTCTTCCGTGCTACACCGGGCAGACAAAACGTCTGGAAACGTTTACTGGTACTGGTAAACGAAACAGGTACTGTCTACCAGGCAGTACTTAATAACTTAATGACAAAGTCAAGAAAACAAGTATAAAGGTAAAACGGAAAGTAAAATAACATGCACTTAAGCAATGCGTAACTAGCAATAAATTGGTGATGGAACTAATCATCATACGAGTCCAAGATAAACTTAAAGGAAGAGGCATGAGGCCCGTAACACAGCGTCTAGTACATCCTAGCTGACTTTACTTAATAACATATAAATGACATATAAATAACATATATAAATATATATATATAAATATATATAAATATATATTATAAATAAATATATATAAAATAATATATATAAATAAATAAATATATAAATAAATACATAAATAAATATATATAAATAATAAATAAATATATAAATAAATACATAAATAAATATATATAAATAAATAAATATATAAATAAATACATAAATAAATATATATAAAATATATATAAATAATAATAACATATAAATAATAACATAAGGTGAAGCATAAGTTAAACATAATTGTAAACCAGTAAAGTAAAAACATGCAGCAAGATCGATGCACAAATGCGGGAAATTTGCGATGCACAAATGCGGGAAATTTGCTGAGGAAACTAAACGTAAATGCAGGGCCAGAATAAACTTAAAGCATCTTACTCCCACCTCCCGCTGTCAATTACCCACAATCCCTACCACCCTCCTCCAAAATGCACCTTCTTCAGTAACTGCCCAAGTCATTGAATCACGTAAACCTCATGCTCCTGTACATGCACAAAACCCCACCAGCACCTCATCAAAACCTAAAAATTCATAAAGATCATCCAATTCAATGTGCGGGCATATTTCTCCATCAGACACATGGTGTCAGATTTTATTGAGATCGAGAAACCTGATGTGCTATTATTAAATAGCACATACATTACGAACTCACATAAAATCAAACATCATGGCTACTCCTCTTACCAATCACCAGATGAAGCATATGAAGGAGTTGCAATACTCATCCGTTCTTCATACAAACACGAACTCTTACACACTCATTGGCTTCACAAACATTTCCTAGCCATTAAAGTTCACACACAGATGGGCCCTCTCATCATCTGCACAACCTATACCCGTCCTAACACCGACATTCCCATGCAAGATTTCATAACTCTCCTCAATCACACTCACTTGCCTGTTTTTCTGCTTGCTGACCTCAATGCACAACATCCCACATTCCACCACAATACCACAAATCAGCATGGCAGGCAGCTTCATCAAATATACACTCAAAAACATCTATTCTTTCTTGGCCCTGATTTCCCGACTTGTTTTACACCTATAGGTTCTGGCAGGCCTGATCTCATATTCACCAACAGACATGGCAGCAACTTGCAACACTTTATTTCACCAGGGCCCATTACGGGCTCTGATCATATTCCCTTAATTATCACAGTCTCCACAAATCCTATTCTCATCCCCAGTACTCCTCAATTCTCATACCACAGGGCAAACTGGGACATGTTCAAACAACACATTGATGACACTGATCTCACTTATGAATACAATGACAAACATCACACTGACATCGACATACAAGCACGCAACATACAAGACACCCCCTTAATTATAGACCTGTATCATTGACAAGTGTAATAGTCAAAATATTGGAAAAAATAATTAAAACTAAATGGGTAGAACACCTGGAGGAAAACGATATAATATCAGACAGACAGTATGGTTTTCGATCTGGAAGATCCTGTGTAACGAACTTGCTCAGTTTTTATGATCGAGCCACAGAGATTTTACAAGAAAGAGATGGTTGGGTTGACTGCATCTATCTGGACCTAAAAAAGGCTTTCGACAGAGTTCCCCATAAGAGGTTGTTCTGGAAACTGGAACATATTGGAGGAGTGACAGGTAAGCTACTAACATGGATGAAAAATTTCCTAACTGACAGAAAAATGAGGGCCGTAATCAGAGGGAAGGTATCGGATTGGAGGAATGTCACGAGTGGAGTACCACAGGGTTCCGTTCTTGCACCGGTAATGTTCATTGTCTACATAAACGATCTACCAGTGGGAATACAGAATTACATGAACATGTTTGCTGATGATGCTAAGATACTAGGGAAGATAAGAAACCTAGATGATTGTCATGCCCTTCAAGAAGACCTGGACAAAATAAGTATTTGGAGCAACACTTGGCAAATGGAATTTAATGTGAATAAATGCCATGTTATGGAATGTGGAATTGGAGAACATAGACCCCACACAACCTATAAATTATGTGAGAAATCTTTAAAGAATTCTGATAAAGAAAAGGATCTAGGGGTGGTTTTAGATAGAAAACTGTCACCTGAGGACCACATTAAGAACATTGTGCGAGGAGCCTATGCTACACTTTCTAACTTCAGAATTGCTTTTAAATACATGGATGGAGAAATACTAAAGAAATTGTTCACGACTTTTATTAGACCAAAGTTGGAATATGCAGCGGTTGTATGGTGCCCTTATCTTAAGAAGCACATCAACAAACTGGAAAAGGTACAACGACATGCCACTAAGTGGCTCCCAGAACTGAAGGACAAGAGCTATGAGGAGAGATTAAAGGCATTAAACATGCAAAAACTAGAAGATAGAAGAAAAAGAGGTGATATGATCACTACATTCAAAATAGTAACAGGAATCGATAAAATTGATAGGGAAGAATTCCTGAGACCTGGAACTTCAAGAACAAGAGGTCATAGATTTAAACTAACGAAACAAAGCTGCCGGAGAAATATACGAAAATTCAGTTTTGTAAACAGAGTGGTAGACGGTTGGAACAAGTTAAGTGAGAAGGTGGTGGAGGCCAAGACCGTCAGTAGTTTCAAAGCGTTATATGACAAAGAGTGCTGGGAAGACGGGACACCACGAGCGTAGCTCTCATCCTGTAACTACACTTAGGTAATTACACTTAGGTAATTACACCATCATTCAGGCAGCAAACATCTTTATTTCTAAAACAACACATAAACCACATTTCAATTTCACCCCCTCCATTCGCTCAAAACGCCTCTTAGCTTGTTATCACACTAGATTCTTACAAAACATACATCGTCATGGACAAATACTATGGGACCTAACAGCATTAAAAAAACACATTCTTAACAGCCTGGATGAAGATCACACAAAACATTGGAAACACCTCATAGAACAAGCAGAACAATACAGAAAACTGACACCTCAAGAATTCTGGAGGCAGGTTAAACGATTACAAGGATCAACTCACACACCGTTTAAATACCTTCTTCATAATAACAACAAAATCACTGATCCTGATGCAGTACTCAACATTTTTAAACACCACTGGGAACAAATCTTTCACCCACATCCTCCTGAACCAGTTGCACGCCCCAACATTGACAGAGTCGAAGACTGGATACACCAAAATAGACAAGCAACTACACCAGACGACCTCATCCACCTTGACAATCTCAATTCAAACACTGAACTACAGACTCCCCTAACTCTAGCTGATGTCAAGACAGCTCTCATGGGCACTCGTCGTAGAGCCCCTGGTGCGTCTGGCATTGGACATATCCTTCTTAGACAACTCCCTGCTTCTATCATTAATGCTATCACTAACCTATTCAACGCCTCCCTCGCCTCTGGATACTTCCCTCTCAACTTTAAGTCTGCCACAGCCGTTCTTATTCCAAAACCTGGAAACCTCACACTGACCCAAAGAACTACAGACCCATCAGCCTTCTAGAGACACTTGGCAAAGTCTTTGAAAGGCTGATCAACCAGAGACTTAGAACCCACCTAGAAGACAATGACTTACTCTCTAACAAACAGTTTGGATTTCGGCCTCACCGGTCCACTCACGACGCCTTAAACATCATGACCAACTACCTCAGTATCAATAAACGCCAAAGATTCAAGACTGCACTCATCACTAAGGACGTTGAAAAAACCTTTGACACTGTTTGGCATGACGGTCTAAAATTCAAACTATGCAACAACTTTAATCTTCCCCTTATCACCACCAAACTTCTTTCTAACTACTTAGACAATAGGACAATGAGGATTAAGTTCCTCCGACAACAGTCTGACTACTTCAACTTACATGCCGGTGTTCCCCAAGGTTCTGTTCTTGCCCCAACACTCTACATCCTATACATCAACGACATTCCTGACCCTTCTCATCACACTTCATTAACCATATGCTACGCCGATGATGTCTCTCACCCTGTCACCAGCACCAGACTTGATACACTAACGAACAGAGCACAAAGAGAACTTGATATTGTCACTGAATGGGAGTACAAATGGCGTATAAAAACCAATTCCAGTAAATCCAAAATTACATACTTTTTCTGCAAAAGTAACATTCGCCCTATTCCTCTTAAACTCTATTCATACACTCCAAATCCTACTTATATCTCTGTGTCTCCCTCCTCTACAGTCCTTGGACTCACATTTGATCGACAACTACTCTTTCACACACACATTACACAGAAACATGCAATAGCTCTTCAAGCTATGAATAAACTGAACAGACTCAGATATGCAAAACCGGAANTCACTTGAACTCCAAACTTTTCCAGATATTCTAAAAAAAAGCAAGAGTAACCCCAGTCCATAAATGTAGTGATCTCACTGATGTCAACACCTTCAGACCTATATCAATTCTGCCAAACTTGTCAAAAATATTTGAAAAACTAATCTTCAAGCAGCTTTACTCTTATCTAGCCAAACACAATATACTAAGCTCTTGTCAATATGGCTTCAGACCCAAAAAAGCACTTACGATGCACTTATTAGTATGATTAACTTGATACATGCAGCTCTTGATAAAATTGAGTTCCCTGTTGGGATATTTGTGGACCTACGTAAGGCTTTTGACACCGTCAACCACCAAAACCTTCTTCTTAAATTACATTATTATACAGTCAGAGGACACTCCCTGCAATACCTTAAATCTTACCTTACTGACAGACTCCAGTATGTTTCTGTAAATAATTCCATTTCTCCTACACTACTCATAAACATTGGTGTTCCTCAGGGCAGCATACTTGGCCCTCTCCTCTTTCTCATCTACAGTAATGACCTTCCAAATGCCTCTCAACACCTCAAACCAATCTTATTTGCAGATGACACAACTTTCATCTTCTCTAGTCTTGACCCTCATGTTCTAAATGTCAGTGTGAATGCTGAACTAAATAAAGTTCATCTTTGGCTAACTGCTAACAAACTCACCCTTAACATTGACAAAACTTTCTATGTTTTCTTTGGTAATAAATCCTCAAATGAAATTAATTTAGGAATAAACAATATACAAATCAGTAGTAAAGTTGATGGTAAAAAGGACAATATCCAACTCTGGCCCCAGACATCACTCGGTACCCTTACTCAAATCTCCGAATATGTTAGATATCAAGTCATTGCACATCCTCTCATGTGTAGTATATATATATAAATATATATATATATATATATATATATATATATAATATATATATATTATATATATATATATATATATATATATGTAAAACGCTTAACTATAATGTAAATCCTGACCTTAAAAGCTTCATTGCATTGAAGGTTGTAATAGAACCCATGAGCACCACACCAGAAACAAATACCTTTTTTGATATTCCAAGAGTACGACTTAATCAAACTAGAAATGCTCTACAAATCAAGGGACCCAGAATATGGAATGACCTTCCCAATCATGTTAAAGACTGTACCTCTCTCAACCGGTTTAAGATAAAAAGTAAGCACTACCTAATTACCCCCCATGTAACCTACCTTACCCCTATAATGTCAACCTATGTCTGCTATTTTTTAACACTGCTGTTTGTCGACCAAATTGTATTTTTTGCTGTTTTTCTGCCATGTTCCCCCCATTTTTTATTTGTATATTTTCTCAACACATTTTATACTTTAATCTCAATTAGTATTAAGTTTTAGTCTTTAGTGTTTTTCCTGCCCGAAACACTTTGCGTAATAGTGGCTTTAGCCATTGCAAGTACCAGCTCTATCTATAAATAAATAAATAAATAAATGTTTATTTAGGTAAGGTACATACATACAAGAGATTTTACAAAGAATGATGGATTTATAGATAGAGCTAGTACATACATTGCCTAAAACTTCTATTACGCAAAGCGTTTCGGGCATGAAAAACATTAATGACTAAAGCTTAATACTAACTGAGTATAAAGAATAAAATGTGTTGAGAACAAAAAAAATAGAGATAAAAAAATGGGGAACATGGCTGAAAAAGCAGCACAAATACAATTAGGTCGACAAACAACGTTGATTATAGAAATAGACATGGGTTGACAATAGAGGGGTAAGGTAGGTTGCAGGGAATTTATTAGGTAGTGCTTCGTTTTTATCTTAAACTGGTTGAGAGAGGAACAATCTTTAACATGGTTGGGAAGGTCATTCCACATTCTGGGTCCCTTGATTTGTAAAGCATTTCTAGTTTGATTAAGTCGTACTCTTGGAATATCAAAACTGTATTTATTTCTGGTGTCGTGCTCATGGGTTCTGTTACAACCTTCAATGAAGCTTTTGAGGTCAGGATTGGCATTACAGTTCAGCGTTTTATATATGTATAATACACATGAGAGAATGTGCAATGACTTAATATCTAACATATTCAGAGATTTGAGTAGGGGTACCGAGTGATGTCTGGGGCCAGAGTTGGATATTGTCCTAATAGCAGCTTTGTGTTGAGTAATTAGAGGACGTAAATGATTTTGTGTAGCAGAACCCCAAGCACAAATACCATAGTTGAGATATGGATAGATGAAGGAGTAATAGAGAGTCACGAGGGCAGGGCGGGGTACATAATATCTGATCTTAGAAAGAATTCCAACAGTTTTTGAAGCTTTTTTTATATATTTAGAATGTGTCCTTGGAAATTCAGCTTGGGATCAATGAGAACGCCAAGGAATTTGCCATCTAATTTGTTACAAATTTGGGTATTGTTTATTTTGAGATTTATTTGATTAGAGAATTTATTGCCAAACAGAATATAGAAAGTTTTGTCAATGTTAAGGGGTGAGTTTGTTGGCAGTTAGCCAAAGATGGACTTTATTTAGCTCAGTGTGAAAAACCCACTCCTTTAGTTTTGTCAATGTTAAGGGTGAGTTTGTTGGCAGTTAGCCAAAGATGGACTTTATTTAGCTCAGTGTGAAAAACCCACTCCTTGAAAAACCTTGCTCTAAATGCTCTGTGGCATTTAGAGCAAGGGGGGGTCAGGACTGGAGTAAATGAAGGTTGTGTCGTCAGCAAATAGAATTGGTTTGAGGTGTTGGGAGGCATTTGGAAGGTCATTAATGTAGATGAGAAAGAGGAGAGGGCCAAGTATGCTGCCCTGAGGAACACCAATGTTGATGGGTAGGGTGGGAGAAATTGAATTATTCACAGAAACATACTGGAGCCTGTCAGTAAGGTAAGATTTGAGGTATTGCAGGGAGTGTCCTCTGACTCCATAATGATGTAATTTAAAAAGAAGGTTTTGGTGGTTGACAGTATCAAAAGCCTTACGCAGGTCCACAAATAACCCAACAGGGAACTCATTTTTATCAAGAGCTGCATGAATCAAGTTAATCATACTAATAAGTGCATCATTAGTGCTTTTTTTGGGTCTGAAGCCATATTGACAAGAGCTAAGTATATTGTGTTTGGCTAGATAAGAGTAAAGCTGCTTGTAGATTAGTTTCTCAAATATTTTTGACAAGTTAGGCAGGATTGATATGGGTCTGTAGTTGTTAACATCTGTGAGATCACCACATTTGTGGACAGGGGTTACTCTCGCTTTTTTTTAGAATATCTGGAAAAGTTTGGAGTTCAAGTGACTTGTTGAAGAGCACTGCAATAGCAGGGGCTAAAGATCTGGAGGCTTTTTTGTAAATTTAAGTTGGAATCTCCACAAGGGCACTAGACTTGGTTTTAAGGGAAAGGATTATCTCATTGACGTCAGAGGAATTAGTAGGCTTTAGGAAAAGAGACTGTGGATAGTTACCTGTAAGATAGTCCTTAACATCAGTACTGGAAGATGGAATATCGTTTGCAAGGGATGACCCAATGGAAGAGAAGAACCTATTGAACTCAATAGCAGAATCAGAGGCTGAAAGCTGACCATCGTTTTTGGATCGGAGTGTTGGTTTGTTATTTATAATCTTCTTTGATCCCAATATTTGAGAAGTTGTGCTCCAAGTTTTTTAATGTTGCTCTTTATTTGGGTAAATTTATCTTCGTAGTATTTAGTTTTGGCTCGTCTAATTATTTTAGATAGCAATATCGAGTAATTCTTTGAGAATTCTTTGGAGACGGCTCCTAACCTATACTTCTTCTCAAGGTCATGTTTTTTATTAATGGATTTAAGTATCCCCTTTGTAAGCCAAGGATTTTTAAACCTTTTGGTTGTGACTTGTTTTGTAAGCATAGGACAGTGGGTGTTATAAAGTGTGACGATAATCTCTTCCAAGAGATTGAGCCTGCTCTTCCCTATATTCGTCACGTTCCCAGCTACATTCAAGATACATTCTACAGTAGCTTAAACGTATATCAAGACAGCCACATGCACCTGCATACCCCCCCCCCCCCACACTCCTGCACACCTCGCCTGTTCGCCAACTGCACTTCAATTAGCCAACTACCCAAGCGTCTGCAAACCTGCATTCTCATTGGCTGCTCGACATCTCACCACTTCAGTTCTCCACCACTCACGCACGTCGTCAAGTCAACGTTGGAGTCGGCGAGCTGTACCTCCTCAGAATATCTTGTGCTCTATAGCTGAGAACACCTAGTTGATTCACCTCGTGTGATCAAATAGCGGTTGTTAGCTTGCTCATATATTCCCAGCACCATTTTATCTTTGTATTCCTGTTAACGTAACCAGTCTTGTATTCATCTTGTTATATATTTTCACTTGTTATTTCTTTTGCACTATTTCAATGCCAAGGAATTGTCTTTATTTCAATTTGTTTTTTAGAGTAATTAAATTTCATTGTTCATATTGTGTTTTGTGTGTCTTACCTTACCTTACCGCAGACTATCAGACAAGCAGTCTCTTTTTTTTTACTCTTGTATGTGACCAGGCATTGACACCTGCCATTGGAAGACTGCCGAACACCATTTCCAACACTTTACCGTCACATATACGTGGGGGCCTGTCCAAGGAGCCTTACTCAGGTATTGGTAATTGTGGTAAGCATACTTGGCTTTCATTCCCTTGCTTTCAATATTTTCACTAATCATTTTTATTATTCATATGGTGCTGTGTATATTGTGCATTACGGGAGTAGCATATGGTGAGTGTGAGACAACTTTGGATTATGTGGTGACTGTAGGCCGCAGTCATACTCTTAATTGGTCGTCTCTCCCTCCGTGTTATTACCCGTGTTTAACATCTTTTGTCCCTCGGATATTTCTCATATTTTCGGCAGATCATCATATAGGTACCCTGGTACTGTGGTCTGTCTCCAGGTCAATAGTTTTAGGTTTTTTTAGTTTAGTTCATTTATTATGCACCCCATACCCATCTTGTGGGCGGTAGTGGAAAGGGTTACAGAGGCACATAATGGGCTCAGGGACTGAACCCCACAATTCATTTAGCTAAGCAAGTTACAATCTTGATGAGCTAGTTACAAAATTCAATATAAGTCGTCACATCAACAATGGGTTCGAGATCGACCTCAAGTACAGGTTCTAAATTAAGCAACTGACATATGTGGAGAGGTAGTGTCAAAATTTATATGTTTGTCCTGCACACCGCCTCCCATCCAGTGGGCAGCGGTGGATAGGTTACAATCACTCAGTTACTACCTACAGTTAGCAAACTGGGGATATTTGGCTAAAATTTCTGGTAGCAGATCATTTTGAATGAAATATTTACACATCGCTGGAACATTGGTTATAGAATTGTCTCTAAATTCACGTATCTTTTCGCACTCCATCACATAGTGACGGAGGGTGTGCGAATAATTTTGTTGACACAGTTTACATTTGGTCAGGTCTACATCGGCAGATAATGAGAATTCCCAGAGATACTTGTAACCGAGTCTAAGCCGAGCAGCAGTAACATCTAGAAGTCTGCTGATTTTATTGGATGATCCATAGATGTGTGGCTCCTCTTGCATGATAGTATGATGATAGATGGAATTACTGGTGTCAATTTCACTTTGCCTCAGATCTACAAGATCTTGTTGAAGTTCTCGGTGTACTTCTGCTCTCAGATTGCTCATTGACAATCCAAGGTTACACTCAACGGCTCCTTTAAAGGCAGCTTCTTTGGCTAACTTATCAGCTCTATCATGCATTCGGAGGCCAACATGAGATGGAGACCAAGTACATGAAATGGACTCTGTTACCATCCTTAATAATTTTGTTGTATTTGTGTCTAGCTTCGGACACGAGCATGTTACAGTTATGTCTTAAAGAGTTGAGAGCAATAGCACCTAATTTCTGCAATCCGACTCTAGGAGGATAAAGAGGGCCATAGTTCCTCTAGCACGGACTTTTATTGACGAGTTGGGACCTCGCCAATAGTTCTCGTCACCAGTTGACACTCGCACCCCTACTCGTCGGTCAGAATTGATGGTACTTACTTAAGGTAGGGAATTAGCTTTCCTTCTTTTGAGCACAAAGTTCGCTAATTCTGTAAGTACCATATTTAATTTCAGTGGGAAAACTTGCTCATGTTCTATAGTGACTCGGCAAGGTATGCCTACATTTTTGGACTACCTAATTTACTTTGGAACCATTTAGTGTTTCACTTGTTTTTCGAAACTCAGTTTCAACTAATTAGTAGGATTTTCTTGCCCTTATCGTCCCACAGTGAGTACCAGGTACAAGATTTCCTGCGACCTTAATCATTTACCATCTTGAATTAACTTTAATTATTAACAATTTCACAGGATAGGTACCAGTTGCCACGTTTCCTGTTTCTGACATTCACCATATCACCACAGTATATTCGTGTCTCATTTATTTGCTATTTTCACCATGTTTCGTCTGCAAGCTTTCCAGACAGATCCAGAAGGTGAAATAGAGAACTTACGTCATGCAAAGAGGGTCGACTTGATAACTCTTGCACATGAGTATCACCTGGAAGTTCCGCATGGAGCCAACAAACATGAATACATAATATGCTCTTGGATCACTTTGTGGAAGAAGGGATTATAGACTCTGATACTCACGAACAATACACTATTTCAGATAAGCATGACTTGACGGCAATGAAACTAAAAATCGAGCTCGCAAAGCTCGAGAAGGAGCAACAGCAAGCAGCCTTACAGCAACAACAGGAAGCAGCTGCAATCAGAGAGCCTCAGAAATCCGCCTCAAGGAGCGTGAGGCGGCCCTAGCAAAGGAAGCAGCTGCCATTAGGAGGAAGAAAGTGAAAGAGAGGCCCTCCTACTTCAAGGACGAGAAGAACGTGAGTTGGCCCTATTCAGAGAGCGTGAAAAAGTCAACTTGAAGCAAAACAACGTCACCTGGAGATGCAACGCGAACACGAAAAACAGCAAGCTGATCTAGCTCTAGAACGTCTTAAAAAAAACACACGTTGGACGCTACACACCAAGCTCAACGTCAACAAGCTGCAGCTAGTCTTCCTCCAAGTTTCAATGTCTCCCATGCAAGTAAGTTAATGCCACCGTTCGTAGAAACGGAGGTTGATGTTTTTTTTACAACTTTTGAGACCCTTGCTAATCAACTTAGTTGGCCTGACGACCAATGGGCTACCCTTCTCCGAGTACATCTTACAGGTAGAGCAGCAGTCACACTCAGCACTTTGGCGTCTGAAAACGACTACCCAACCCTGAAGCAAGCTGTGTTGGACGCCTACCTTCTCTCCACCGAAAGCTACCGACGAAATTCCGTGATATATAAAGGCAAGTACCACCACCTTCTTAGAGTTTGCCAACACCAAACGGAGATATTTTATGAAATGTCTGGAGGCAGCACATGTCTCTACTTTTCCAGAACTCGTCAACCTCATGCTGGTTGAAGAATTCTTGAGGCGTGTACCTCCTCCTGTCCGCTTATACTTAGCAGATAAGGAAGAGACAGACTTGGTGAAATGCGCGAAGTCGGCTGACACCTACAGCCTCATCCACCGGCTGACACCAGATCCACCTACCAGTAAGAAGTCTTGGTACAGTTACGAGAAAGTGAGCCCCGATCAAGGTAACTCTCAACTGTACTGTATGTATTGTAAACTCTATGGACATACCATAGAAAAATGTGGTAAGTCTCCATATAAAGGTAACACCGAATCTACTAAACCCAAACAGACTCCTCCTAAGTCCGGTAAGCCTGTAATGAATATTGGTGTTCATGTTAATGATCTTTCTCTCTTTATCAAGCATCTGTATCCAGGAACTATCACTACCAACGGTTCAGATTCTGAGGGACGTTTTGGACTTAAGATCTTGAGGGACACAGCGGCTCTTCAATCGATCGTCTTGAAATCAGCTGTGCCCAACGTCGCCTACACAGGAGAGACTGTCTTCATCACTGACCTCACTGCTACTACTCCTTAACCTCTCGCCAGAGTCCACCTGGATTGTCCCTTCATGACCAGTGAAGTCCAAGTCGCCGTCCGGGAAAAGCCGTTTCCCATGCCTGGAGTGCAACTTCTCCTGGGCAACGACTTGGCAGAAGACCTGCAACCGACCAACCTGATCGTCAAAGACAAACCCCAGGTGGGTAACTCTGTGTTGGATAATCCGATTTTTAAGCATGTTCCAGCAAAGGTTCAAGAGAGTGATGAAGTTTCTCCTCCTGTTATGGTGACCACCCGTGCACAAGCTGCACGACCACAGCCAGCTGACTCTACTGCTACCGCTGTCCCTCAAGACCCTTCGAAACTACCCCCTAATCTGACCGCTTTGGAGTTCCGTAAGTTACAGAGGGAAGATCTTACCTTGACACCATTATTCTTTCAGGCTGAGACTCAATCCGACAGTATTCCTGGTTCTTCTTGGAGAACGAGTTACTCTATCGCAGATACAGACCCAGTAAACTGAAGGAGGAGGACGATTGGGCAACGTTGACAACTAGTGATTCCTACCAGCCTGCGGCCCCACGATTCTANCCTGGTTATAAAATTGTTTTGTCTGTTAGTTGTCTGAAGTGTTGAAAATTCGTAACTAAAGTCCACTTTCTCCAGTGGCAGACATATGTAATTGTAGTCCAAATTAACATGAAGCTTGCATGATGAGGATGCACGCTTCTTCTGAGTATTCCAAGAGTGAAGTTTCTAAGACAGTATGAAGGCTACACTGATATGGTTCATCTTTTTGATAAAGTCAATCATCATACTTTCAAAAATATTTAGGATTGGTCTGAGAAATGTGAAATATAGCTAATTGAGGGATCAGAGTACATTGAAACAGTTGCCTTGTAACATATTTATCACAAGAGCAAGAAGCGATTTGATAATGAGTTGTTAAAGAATCCCACTGATCTAACAGCCACTTTACACTACCACTCCTTGCCAACCCTCGTCTTCCTGACAAGATATTAACTGTAAAGGATGTTTACAATCATTTATCAGTCTGTACATTTCTAGATAACGTTCTCTCCTTAATGAAGATCTGTGGAACCAGATGTAACTTTTGGGAAGAAGTATTAATGACAATTAAGGTTGGGAAATCTATCGCCCCTGGGAGGATTACCTTGCCTTGCGGTTACTTTTTCTTTCAAAGGTTCCTAGGATCAACGTCCCCAGGGGACCGGTCTCTGACCAGGCCTCCTGTGGTAAGTGGTCTAGTCAATCAGGCTGTTTGATGCGGCTGTGATATGTACACATTACATTACAAAAGTATAAATATCATCAATTAGTTTGTTAACATTACGAGCCCAAACTAGCCCAACTTGCTTTTAAAGTAGCCCAAAAAGTCGCAAGTAGCGAAATTAAAGATTTGGGAGCGCGGGGCTTTAAAAAGTAGCCCAATTCGCTACTTGTAGCCCAATCTGGCAACCCTGCCTTCATACGGTGTCCGAATACGACAACTTCCAAAATAAACAAAATCGAGGCTCATTTTTATCGTGTTAATTATAATTTGAGCTTGTCTAGGAATAGGCCAAGAAACTTTTCATCATTTTTATTGCTAATGTTTACATTATCTATCTGATGCTGAATTGCATTATAGATTTGCTTCCAAATAAAATGTAGTAGTCTTTTCTATGTTAAGTGTTAGTTTGTTGGTTGACATCCATAAGTGGACTTTTTTTAGTTCATTATTAACAACATCATTTAGTGTATGTGGGTTGGGGTTAGAGTAGATGAGGGTAGTCATCAGCAAACAAAATAGGTTTCAGAATGTTAGAGACATTAGGCAGATCATTGATGTATATAAGAAATAGGAGAGGTCCCAAGATGCTGCCCTGTGGCACTCCAATGGTTATTGGTAGAGTGGGAGAGGTTATATTATTGATGGTTACACATTGGAGTCTGTCACTAAAATAGGATTGGATATAGTCCAGTGCATGGCCTCGGATTCCATAATGATGGAGTTTACATAAGAGGTAATTGTGATTAACAGTGTCAAAGGCCTTTCTCAGGTCAATGAAGAGTCCAATCGGAAACTCATTTTGTCATGGGATGAGTAAATTATATCAAGAAGACTAATAATTGGATCGTTGGTACTCTTTTGGGAGCGGAAGCCAAACTGACAGGGGCTAAGAATGTCGAATTTTAAGAGATAGAAGTAGAGCTGTTTGTAGATCATTTTTCAAATATTTTTGATAGGATGGATAGGTTTGATATTGGTCTATAATTGTTTATGTCTGCCGGATTACCTCCTTTATGAACTGGCGTTACTCTTGCTTTTTTAAGAATATCAGGGAAGGTATGACACTCAAGGGATTTGTTGAACAGCAGAGCTATAGGTGGCGCAAGGGCTTGGGAGGCTCTCTTGTATACTATGATTGGGATTTCACTAATGTTCCCAGCTTTGGTTGGGAACTACAAGGGTGCTCTTGACAAAGTGAACTAGCTGCGGACAGCAAAACACTTGGGGATCCGGCGATGCACCCCCGAACTAGAGGAATAATGAGAAGTGTAAAGAGTACGTAGGCGTAAAACAGAGTAAGTGGACTGGGGATAGGAAAGGGAGGAGGGTGGGCATTTCATTGTGAAGCAGGCGTTGGCAGCAGCGTAAGTGAGGGGGCAGACCCCTCTTCCATTCCCTTAAATATGCTACCCACACTGCGCGCGCAGCGCCTGCAAAAAGTGCTGCGCAAATGTTTTTCTCTCCACCAGAAATTGCACCGCTTTCTGAGGAAAGCAGTGCCTATTTTATGTTCAGAGAGAAAGACGCAAGCCAGTATGGGGGGGGGACTCATTTATTAATAGTAGATTATAAAGACATAAAGTTCTGCAGTAACACAAAATATGATTGATGGCTATAAGTGAAGGACAATTCTATAACATAATTGGGTAGATACAGTAGGTACAGTTAGAACAAATTTATAATGGGAATTACCAGAGTAACCTTTATAATAATAACAATAATAATAAAATATTTCGGAAAAGTACATACATAGTTGCAGAGTTACAGCACAAACATTCTGTATGATTTAAAGACAGTGGTAGTACATACAATACCTAAAGCCACTAGTACGCATAGCATTTCGGGCAAGATGAGGTGGAGGAAAAAAACACTTGGACTAAAACTTAATAGTAATTGAGCTTAAAGTATAAATTGCATTGAAAGAAAAAAAAAATAAAAGATAAAAAAGGGGGGAACATGGTAGAAAAATAGCCAATATTCAAGTTGGACAACAAAGAGCATTTTTTTTTAAATAGTAAGACATGGGTTGACATTTAGAAGTAAGGTAGGTTACATAGAGTTAATTGGGTAGTACTTAGTTTTCATCTTAAACTGGTTGAGAGAGGTACAGTCTTTAACATGATTGGAAAGGTCATTCCACATTCTGGGTCCCTTGATTTGTAGAGCATTCCTAGTTTGATTAAATCGTACTCTTGGAATATCAAAAATGTATTTGTTTCTGGTGTGGTGCCCATGAGTTCTGTTACAACCTTCTAGGAAGCGTTGAAGGTCAGGAATGATATTACAATTCAGAGTTTTAAATATATAGAGTACACAAGAGAGGATGTGCAGTGACTTAATATCTAACATATTCAGAGATTTGAGTAAGGGTACCAAGTGCTGTCTGGGGCCAGAGTTATTTATTTATTTATTTTATTTATTTATTTATTTATATATATACAAGAAGGAACATTGGATTTGTGAGAATACATTGAATAATACAGTATTAACAATCTTGTAAAGCCACTAGTACACGCAGCGTTTCGGGCAGGTCCTTAATCTAGTTAGATATTGTTCTAACAGAAAATTTGTATTGGGTAATTAGAGAATGTAAATGATTTTGGGTAGTAGAACCCCAAGCACAAATACCATAGTTGAGATAAGGATAGATGAGAGGGGTAATAGAGCGTCACCAGGGCAGGGCGAGGAACATAATATCTGATCTTAGAAAGAATGCCAACAGTTTTTGAAACTTTTTTTGATATATTTAGAATGTGTCCCTGGAAATTCAGCTTGTAGTCAATGAGAACGCCAAAGAATTTGCCATCTACTTTGTTTCAAATTTGGGTATTGTTTATCTGAAGATTTATTTGATTTGAGGATTTATTGCCAAACAAAATATTTATTTATTTATTTATTTATTTATATATATACAAGAAGGTACATTGGGTTTGTGAGAATACATTGAATAGTACAGTATTTACAATCTTGTAAAGCCACTAGTATGCGCAGCGTTTCGGGCAGGTCCTTAATCTAACAGATAACAGCATACAGCAGATTGACAGCACATATAAGAAGACAGCAATGATCACAATGATAAAGATGTTCAGATTGGGAACATAAAGATTGGGAGACTGGGTAGCAATAGATACAGATAAACAAGATTAATAGACACCATACAGCAGATTGGCAGCACATATAAGAAGACAGCAATGATCACAATGGTAAAGATGTTCAAATTGGGTACATAAAGGTTGGGAGATTGGGTAGCAATAGGTACAGTGCAACTTTAAAGCAAAAGGTGAAAAACTATGAAGATGAAATTAGGTACTTTTTAGTATTGTTTTTGAATGATGTAAAAGTTGGACAGCTTTTCAATTCAATAGGGAGTGAGTTCTATAGACTGGGTCCCTTTATTTGCATAGAGTGTTTACACAGATTAAGTGTAGCTCTGGGGATATCAAAGAGATATTTATTTCTGGTGTGGTGATAATGGGTCCTATTACATCTGTCCAGGAAGAGTTTCAGAGCAGGATTTGCATTTAAGAACAGAGTTTTGTAAATGTAGTTGACACAAGAGAATTTGTGGAGTGAGATTATGTTTAGCATTTTTAGGGAGTTAAACAAGGGGGCTGAGTGTTGTCTGAAAGCAGAATTTGATATTATTCTGATAGCAGATTTTTGCTGGGTGATGATGGACTTGAGGTGGTTTGCAGTGGTTGAACCCCATGCACAGATACCATAGTTAAGATAGGGATAGATTAGTGCATAATATAGAGAGATGAGAGCAGAGTTAGGTACATAATATCTGATTTTGGAGAGTATACCAACTGTTTTAAAGACTTTCTTAATTATGTGCTGTATGTGGGTACTGAAGTTGAGTCTCTTGTCTAGGAATAGGCCAAGAAACTTTCCATCATTTTTATTGCTAATGTTTACATTGTCTTTATGAAGCTGAATTGCATTTGTAGATTTGCTTCCAAATAAGATGTAGTAGGTCTATTCTACGTTAAGTGTTAGTTTGTTGGTTGACATCCATAAGTGGACTTTTTTTAGTTCATTATTAACAACATTATTTAGTGTATGTGGGTTGGGGTTAGAGTAGATGAGGGTAGTATCATCAGCAAACAAAATAGGTTTCAGAATGTTAGAGACATTAGGCAGATCATTGATTTATATAAGAAATAGAAGAGGGCCCAAGATGCTGCCCTGTGGCACTCCAACGGTTTTGTTTATAGAAACTTTTGCTATAGTTTTGCTTATAGAAAGTTTTGTCAATGTTGAGGGTGAGCTTGTTGGCAGTTAACCAAAGATGGACTTTATTTAACTCAGTATTCACTGTGACATTTAAAGTAAGAAGGTCAAGATTGGAGTAAATGAAGGTTGTGTCGTCAGCAAATAGATTTGGTTTGAGGTGTTGGGAGGCATTTGGAAGGTCATTAATGTAGATGAGAAAGAGGAGAGGGCCAAATATGCTGCCCTGAGGAACACCAATGTTGACGGGTAGGGTGGGAGAAATTGAATTATTCACAGAAACATACTGGAGCCTGTCAGTTAGGTAAGATTTGAGGTATTGCTGTCATGCCGTCTGCTGTCTTTATTTATTAATTTATTTATTTTATTCATTTATATATATACAAGAAGATGCATTGGGATTGTGAGGATACATAGCATAGTAATTACATTCTTGTAAAGCCACTAGTACGCGCAGCGTTTTGGGGTTCTTTTATAAGCTAGCCATATGTTGTATTGTGCCTACAAATTTTTGTTGAACTACCATTCAAGCTGTCATTGCAATCAATCTGAGCTACCTATGTGTTTTAATATACCTACAAATTTCTGTCATCTTCCATTTTTTCTTGCTATGTACCTGTTATCATTTTTAAAATTTGCTGGTATTTACCTACTTAAAATTTTCTTAGATTAAGGACCTGCCCAAAACGCTGCGCATACTAGTGGCTTTACAAGAATGTAATTACTATGCTATGTATCCTCACAATCCCAATGTACCTTCTTGTATATATATAAATAAATAAATAAATAAATAAATAAAAAAACGCACCTAGGTTATAGCACTATGTCTTATCTTGTTACTTGGCTCTAAGCATACTTTTAATANTATGTATGGGGTCATGATTTGTACAAGAGAAACACAACGGCACTTTCCTGCACGTGGGAGGTTACACCCTTTCCAGTTTTAATCCCTCCCTTTCCACCCAAGAAGCAAATAGAGATAGCCCAAGGTCGTCTTGAGGCAAAGCTCAACGCCTTACCATATTGATGCTCGTCCACAGAGCTTCTCTCTCTCAAATCATATACACTGATGGTTCCCTACACCGCACCACGGGTGCAGCTGGAAGTGCAGTTGTTCTGACAATGGGCGATGGCTTGTACTTTGAGTGGGGAGTCCGTATAAACAATGGGCCTCTACCCTTCAGACCGAACTATTTGCCTTGATCCTTGCACTGAAATGTGTACAAGTCTCCAAACTTGATACATTAATTGTAAGTGACTCTTATCATCCTTAAATGCTCTCAACTCTTTAAGACATAACTGTAACATGCTCGTGTCCGAAGCTAGACACAAATACAACAAAAATTATAAGGATGGTAACAGAGTCCATTTCATGTGGTCTCCATCTCATGTTGGCCTCCGAATGCATGATAGAGCTGATAAGTTAGCCAAAGAATCTGCCTTTAAAGGAGCCGTTGAGTGTAACCTTGGATTGTCAATGAGCAATCTGAGAGCAGCAGTACACCGAGAACTTCAAAAGATCTTGTAGATCTGAGGCAAAGTGAAATTGACACCAGTAATTCCATCTATCATCATACTATCATGCAAGAGGAGCCACACATCTATGGATCATCCAATAAAATCAGCAGACTTCTAGATGTTACTGCTGCTCGGCTTAGACTCGGTTACAAGTATCTCTGGGAATTCTCATTATCTGCCGATGTAGACCTGACCAAATGTAAACTGTGTCAACAAAATTATTCGCACACCCTCCGTCACTATGTGATGGAGTGCGAAAAGATACGTGAATTTAGAGACAATTATATAACCAATGTTCCAGCGATGTGTAAATATTTCATTCAAAATGATCTGCTACCAGAAATTTTAGCCAAATATCCCCAGTTTGCTAACTGTAGGTAGTAACTGAGTGATTGTAACCTATCCACCGCTGCCCACTGGATGGGAGGCGGTGTGCAGGACAAACATATAAATTTTGACACTAGCTCTCCACATATGTCAGTTGCTTAATTTAGAACCTGTACTTGAGGTCGATCTCGAACCCATTGTTGATGTGACGACTTATATTGAATTTTGTAACTAGCTCATCAAGATTGTAACTTGCTTAGCTAAATGAATTGTGGGGTTCAGTCCCTGAGCCCATTATGTGCCTCTGTAACCCTTTCCACTACCGCCCACAAGATGGGTATGGGGTGCATAATAAATGAACTAAAACTAAAAACTAACTCTTACCACCATCTATAATGACATTTCCAGCTTGGGTGGTTTCACAGGATCAATTCAAAAATTGTATAAGGCCGCCAGACTTAAAGACAGCAGCATCAGTATTGCAGATGTGCGGGAATTTCTCCGTGGGGAGCGATCTTATACCTTACATAGAAGAAATTTAGTTAGGTTTCC
The DNA here is from genome assembly GCA_020271785.1 of Procambarus virginalis. Lineage (NCBI taxonomy): Eukaryota > Metazoa > Arthropoda > Malacostraca > Decapoda > Cambaridae > Procambarus > Procambarus virginalis. The sequence goes on along the minus strand of WNGS01163426.1, from coordinate 45,687 downwards.
TCGTCGGAAAATATTAGCTCCTAAGCCCCGCACCATAATTGCCTGTGATTTTGGAGACTTTTGTAGTTTACAAAAATACAATAGTGGTGTTAAATATATTTTGATTTGTGTTGATGTTTATTCTCGAGTAATGCAGACTCAAACTTTAAAAACAAAAAATTCAACTGAAGTGGTAGCTGCTCTAAAGAATTTGTTAGAGGCAACCCCCCAGTTTCACGGGGTAAGACGAATATTCACCGACCGAGGAAGAGAATTTTACAACAGGACAGTTCAAAATTATTTGAATAAGAAAAATATTAAATTATATAGTGTATTTTCGGAAATGAAATCTAGTATAGTGGAGCGTGCCATCAAAACTTTAAAACATAAACTGTATCATTATATGACTCAAGCTAATTCATTACAATACATTCACATCCTCCCAAAAGTTGTGGAGGTATACAATCACTCTTTCCACAGAATACTAAGAAATACCCCACATGCCATTCATAAGTTGCAAAACATTGAAGATATACGAAGACAGTTTAAGGTCATGTATTTAAACAATAACTACCCCTTAACTGCCATCAGTCCACAACTGGAGGTTGGACAGTATGTACGACTAGCAAAGCGAAGGAATATATTTCACAAGGGCTTTTGGCCCCAAAATACAGAAGAAATATTTCAGGTGACTCATATCGACAGAACACAACCAATCCCAACCTACAAAATCAAAGATTTAACCAACGAGGCGATCAGTGGTATGTTTTATGAGCAAGAATTGATTCCAACATCCCTTCCAGACTATTTTCCCATAACGATATTACAGTCTAGGAAGACATCGAAAGGACACAGAGAATATTTCGTCAAGTGGAGAGGCTACCCAGAATCCTCCAATTGCTGGATTACAGGTCAAGACATCGTCAAATTTTAAAAAAATGACAGTTCATCAGGACTCTCTCGTAGAGAAACACCATCAACTGTTATTTTTATTAAACAATTTATCGCCCAAGAAGCGGAATAAACTAATCAAGGCTTTAAAACGACAGGAAATTGAATCAATTTGTGAAATTTTTGCCAATTTTCTGAAACGAAACATCCCAGTTCAACCTCAGATAATTAATGGACTACAGAGGTATCAGAATGACATTCGTTCTGTAGCACGTAAGAGAACTCCTCTCTACAAAAAGAAAAACATCCTGACCTCTAGAAGAGGTGGAGCCATATTGGCAGCTCTGTTACCTTTGGCTGTATCGCTAATTTCCTCTCTAATAAAGTAATTACGTAAGAAGAGAAAAAAATGGTGAAAGAATATTGCCTAGTACCACGACTCGTCGCTGAAAAATATTTATTTAATAAAAACGAGAGTACTCCATCACCTCTTAATGAGGTGGCTCCACCCTTCCCCGCCAGTGGTAGAGGTGGAAATAAGTCCTTCTCTTTAAAAAACGAAAGCAAATGGGACAATTCGGCTAATAATGTTGGTGGTAGCTGTAAACACCAACTGTGAGTCTAGCGGTGGTGATGGTAGAGTGGGGGGAGAGGCCACTTCCCCCTCACCCCCAGCAAGAATAACAACTTGCGGGCGGGGTTGCCACGGTAGCTCCTTTGAACGTTATAACCCTACCACTCGTGGGGGACTGGTCAGACCACCTTTAAAAGACATTGCCCGCCCCCCCGCCGCGCCGGCCGCCGCCGCGCAGGTGCCCGCCGCGGGGTTCTTTCAACAAAAAACGCGGGACAGGTGCGACCATCGTCCTTTAAAAAAACAAATAAAAAAAAGGATACATTCCATTCTACCGCCCGAGATGCGACTAGCTGTTGCTGGGCCCACTCTCCACAAAGCCACCACCACTACCAGCCCCCAAAACCCAAGTCTGGACAACTTAATAAATGTGAATTTTAAAATAGGGGAAATTCCTCACGTCAAAACATTACTGAACATGTTTGAACAAAACAGCCAACAGGTGGTATGGGATAGTCACGGGAATTTATTAAAGCCTGTGCAAAATTTAAATATTTTAGATATAATTAAAACTTTAGCCTTTACTAAAGGACAATTTAGGGCGGCTGACAAGACAGATGTAAGGATTTTACTGAAGGTGGCTGGCATAGACCCATCCTTTATACGTAATTCTCGCGCCAGAACGCAGTTAAAAGGGGGAAGGGCTATTCATAGGAGACCCCATTGGGAACCGTATTGAAAAGCCTATATGAGTCACTTCTTAATCATCATTATATTCAGTTGTGTATCCACCATGGAGCGAGCTTCAACCCCCCTCCGACGGTAGAGGGGAAGAAAAATCGCCCCTATTGAAGCGTTTGGTTGCTACTCAACGTTACTACAAGTTTGTCGAACACAAAAGTAGATTGATATATGCCTTATGGGATTGTTACGACCGTCTTGTGTTGAGTGCTCCCCCAGAACGGTTTTTTAAGTCATTTGGTGAAACGGTGAAAAGGTATGAAGAGTATTTATCTCAGGAGATCCAGACGGAGATTTGGCAGATGGAAAAATTAACCTTCCAACATCGGGACATGATTACAGCCTTTGAGTCTGGACGGAGTGTCTATGGGCTCATAAGGTGATCTCTACCCCTCACCCCTACATCCCTCTACCCCCAGGTGGGTCGCAGGTGTATTTAAAGGCCGCCCACCGCCTGCTCCTGGAACACTATACTACAGTGTCGACACGCTCCTCACAGCCACCCTCTCACCATGTCGCTGGCGAGTATCAAGACCATTGGTGACGATATCACTGACTCCCACACCTTTGGAGTAGGTGATGTCATCGTCTACGAGTTACCAGCTGCCGTTGTGCGTCCCTATGGTCTCGCTTCCATCATATGGAAGACTTATCCCTATGCCCGTGTGGAACGTGAAGGGCTGGGTAGTGTCAATAGGGCAATAATTCGTTGTCGGGCTACCCCAGGGGACATTGATGTGAAGATTGCCCCACTCCCCTCTGACGGACAAGATCTCATAGAGGAGCCCGTCCTCTACTTCAGGCCGACTTTTGTGGCCTTGAGTTCTGCTTTCGGGGCAGGGGCCCCCTTCGAGTCAAACCCAATAGCCCAGGAACAAGTGCAGACTTCCGCCGACAGTCACTACGTCACTAACGTCACCCTGGATACCGCACAAAACAGGAGGTACTGGTTGAAGATGGCCCTAACCAAGATGGGGAATGTCATGGCGAGAACCCCAACCATGACTCGACTGGTGGTACCCCACGGCTTAGGGGCTTCCCGTGATGGTATGGTCAACTGGCACAAGGACATTGGACCCATGCTGCTCTCTCTTCATCAGGAATTGACCAAACTCAACAAAGAGTTGGTCATCCTCAAACGACCTGCAGGTGTTACCCCTCCAGTGGTGCCCCTCCCCTTCGACGACCCAAGTGCTGATAATCTTACTATAACGCTCGACACCGTGGTGGGAGAGGGCGGTACCACCCCAAGAACCTCTTCTCGTTCTACTCCTTCAGCGCCACCACCCACTCCCAGGAAGAAGAAACACTCTCAGGAATACGGCTCCAGCTCCACCGCCACCCCTCCACCACCCCCTACAACATCAACCTCAGTCAAACGGAGGATTGAGCCACTCCTCGACTTTGAAACAGAGGCAATCGCCGTATCGACTCCATCCTCGATGGTGAGTCACAGGTGTGACGATAATCTCTTATCAGAGATTTAGCCTGCTATTTCCTTACTTCATCACGTTCTCAACAATATGCAAGATACGTTTTGTAGTGGCTTAACGTATATATCAAGACAGCCACACGCACCTGCAACTCCCTCCTCCCCCCCTCTCCAGCACCTGCTGCACACCTGGTCGACTTGCCAACTGCTGCTCCCAGCAAACTAGCGACTTGCGGCCGTCCTGCGTTCTCATTGGCCGCCAACCAACACACCACTCCCGTTCCACGCCAATCACTATCATCGCCAGTCATTGTTGGAGTCCCTTGCAGTTCTGCCAGCCAGAATATATCTCGTGCTCCTGCTATGAACACCTAATTTGACCCACCTCGTGTGATCAAATAAGAGGTTTATAGCTAGCGCATATATTCCCAGCACCATTTAACTTTGTTAACGTAACCAGTTCCCCCCTTTTCAATTTGTTATATAATTTTATGTATTTTTCTTTTACATTATTTTAAATGCCAAGGTATCGTCTTTATTTTATTTTGTTTTCTAGATTAAGTAAAGTACTTTTTTATATTTTGTGTTTTCGTGTATCTTGCCTTACCACAGATTATCAGACAAGCAGTCACTCTTTTTTTTCCTTTTTTTATATAAATTAAATGTATGTGGCCCAGCATTGACACCTGCTATTTGGAAGACTGCCGACCACCATTTCCAACACGTTACCGTCACATATAATTGGGGGCCTGTCCAAGGAGCTTCACTCAGGTATTGGTAATTGTGGTAAGCGTACTTGGCTTTCATTTCCCTTGCTTTCATTATTTACATTAATCATTTTTTATTTTATATGGTGCTGTGTATATTGTGCATTACGGGAATAGCATATGGTGAGAGTGAGACAACTTTGGATTACGTGGTGACTGTAGGCCGCAGTCATACTCTTAATTGGTCGTCTCCCCCTTCCGTGTTATTATCCGTGTTTAACATCTTTTGTCCCCAGATATTTCTCACATTTTTGACAGATTATCACATAGGTACCCTGGTACTGTGGTCTGTCTCCGGGTCAATAGCACCTAAGTCCTGCAATCCGACTCTAGGAGGAAAAAGAGGGCTTTAGATCCTCTAGCACGAACTATTATTGGCGAGTTGGGACCTCGCCGATAGTTCTCGTCACCAGTTGACACTCGCACCCCTACTCGTCGGTCAGACTGATGGTATTTACCCAAGGTAGGGAATTGGCGTTCTTTCTTTTGAGCACAAAGTTCGCTAATTCTGTAAATACCATATTCAATTTCAGTGGGTACCTTTGCTTATGTTCTATAGTGACTTGGCAAGGTATGACTACATTTTTTGGACTACCTCATTTATTTTGAAGCCATTTAGTGTTTCACTTGTCTTTTAAACTCAGTTTTCACTAATTAGTAGGATTTTCTTGCCTTTATCCTCCCACAGTGAGTACCAGGTACAAGATTTCCTGCGACCTTATTCATTTACCATCTTGAATTAACTTTAATTATTAATAATTCCCCACAGGATAGGTATCAGTTGCCACGTTTCCTGTTTCTGACATTCACCATATTCTCACTGTATATTCGTGTCTCCTTTATTTTGCTATATTTTCACAATGTTCCGCCTACAAGCTTTCAAGGCAAATCCAGAAGGTGAAATAGAGAAATTGCGTCACGCAAAAAGGGTCGAATTGATAACTCTTGCACACGAGTATCAATTGGAAGTTCCACCTGGCGCCAACAAATATACCGTAAATAATATAATTGTAGATCATCTTTTGGATGAAGGGAAGATAGATTCTGATACTCATGAACAATACACTATTTCAGATAAACATGACTTGACAGCAATAAAACTTAAGTTAGAACTTGCTAAGATCGAGAGGGAGCAACAAAAGGAAGCAGCTGCAATCAGAGAGCGTGAAGCTGCCCTCAGAAAGGAAGAACGTGAAAGAGAGGCCGCTCTGAAGAAAGAAGAAAGTGAACGTGAGTTGGCCTTATACAAACAGCGACTCGAGATACAACGTGACCACGACAAACGACAGGCAGAAGCAGCTCTAAACTGTCGTGACCGAGAACTCGCGAGGGACGCTGCACACCAAGCTTAACTCCAACAAGCGGCAGCTAGTCTTCCTCCCAGTTTCAATGTCTCCCATGCAAGTAAGTTAATGCCCCCGTTCCTCGAAACGGAGGTTGATGTGTTTTTTACCACTTTTGAGACCCTTGCTGATCAACTTAATTGGCCTGACGACCAATGGGCTACCCTTCTCCGAGTACATTTAACAGGTAGAGCAGCAGTCACACTCAGCACTTTGGCATCAGAAAACGACTACACCACCTTGAAGCGAGCTGTGTTGGACGCCTACCTTCTCTCCACCGAAAGCTATCGACGAAAGTTTCGTGACTACGTCAAGGCAAGTACCACCACCTTCTTAGAATTTGCTAACACCAAACGAAGATATTTCATGAAATGGCTGGAGGCAGCACATGTCTCTACTTTTTCAGAGCTTGTCAACCTCATACTGGTTGAAGAATTTTTGAGACGTGTACCTCCTCCTGTCCGCCTATACTTAGCAGACAAGGAAGAGACGGATTTAGTGAAGTGCGCGAAGTCAGCTGACACTTACAGCCTCATCCACCGGCTGACTCCAGAACCTACCAGCAAGAAGTCTTGGTACAGTTACGAGAAAGCGAGCCCAGATCAAGGTACCTCTCAACTGTACTGCAGGTATTGTCGATTATATGGACACACCATTGACAAATGTGGTAAGTCCCAATCTAAAGGTAACATCGAACCTCCTAAGTCTAAACCTACTCACCCTAAGTCCGGTAAGCCTGTAATGAATGTTGGTGTTCATGCTAATGATCTCTCTCTCTTTACCAAGCATCTATATCCAGGAACTATCTCTACCCACGGTTCAGATTCAGAGGGACGTTTTGGACTTAAGATCCTGCGGGACACAGCGGCTCTACAATCGATCGTCTTGAAATCAGCTGTGCCCAACGTCGCCTACACAGGAGAGACTGTGTTCATCACTGACCTTACTGCTACAACTCCTTATCCACTTGCCAGAGTTTACCTAGATTGTCCCTTCGTGACCGGTGAAGTCCAAGTCGCCGTCAGGGAAAAGCCTTTTCCCATGCCTGGAGTGCAACTTCTCCTGGGCAACGACTTGGCAGAAGACCAACAACCAAACAACCTGATCGTCAAGGACATATCCGAGGTAAGCAACTCTGTGTTGGATAACCCGATTTTTGAACATGTTCCAGCAAAGGTTCAAGAGAGTGATGAAGGTTCTCCTCCTGTTATGGTGACCACCCGTGCTCAAGCTGCACGACCACAGCCAGCTGACTCTACTGCTACCGCTGTCCCTCAGGACCCTTCGAAACTACCCCCTAACCTGACCGCTGTGGAGTTCCGTAAGTTACAGAGAGATGATCTTACCTTGACACCATTATTCTTTCAGGCTGAAACCCAATCCGACAGTGTTCCTGGGTTCTTTATGGAGAACGAAATACTCTATCGCAGGTATAGACCCAGTAAACTGAAGGACGAGGACGATTGGGCAGACGTTGAACAACTAGTGATTCCTACCAGCCTGCGGCCCACGATTCTACACCTGGCCCACGGCGCTTTGTCACACTACGGGTTCAACAAGACTTACCATGGAATTCGACAAGACTACTACTGGCCAGGTATGGTAAACGACGTCAAGAATCATGTCAAATTATGCCACGTGTGTCAGTTAGCCGGGAAACCGAACGTTTCCATTCCCAGAGCACCACTGATACCCATCCAGGTGCCTGAGGAACCGTTCCACAAGCTTATTATCGACTGTGTTGGTCCTTTGCCTCGGACCAGTGCAGGCAACGCCTATATCTTAACCATCCTGTGTCCTACCACCAGATTTCCGATAGCAGTTCCAGTGAAAAATATTACGGCTGCTACAGTGGTGAAGAATCTACTGAAAATCTTCACCCAGTATGGATTTCCGAGGGAGATTCAGAGCGACTGTGGCACCAACTTCACCAGTGATCTCTTCAAACGGACTCTGGAGGAGTTCAACATCAAACAGATACTGTCCAGCCCCTATCATCCTGCTTCACAGGGTTCTCTCGAGCGTAGTCATCAAACCATCAAGGCACTCTTAAAAAAGTTTTATAATGAGACCTCAAAGGATTGGGATAGGCAAATTGATCTCATCATGTGTATTTTCAGAAGTCTTCCCAACGAGTCACTAGGAGTATCTCCTTATGAGATGCTCTACGGACGTAAGTGCCGTACACCTCTCAAGGCTTTCAAGGATTCTCTACGTGATGCCACATTCAGTGAGCATCAGAATGTGTCCCAGTATCTTCAAAATCTCCGACACATTCTAGAGAGGGTCCATTCCTTTGCCAGCAACAACCTACAGAAAGCCCAGGAGAGGATGAAGACTCGTTACGACCAGCACTGTAAAGTAAGGAAGTTTAAACCAGGAGACTTAGTGCTTGCCTATTTCCCTATCCCAGGTTCTCCTTTACAGAACAGGTTCTCAGGACCCTACCGTGTTAAGGAGTGCCGGAACAACTTCAACTACGTTCTCGAGACCCCCGATAGGCGGCGGAAGACCCAGCTGTGCCACATCATTTATTTATTCATATACAAGAAGGTACATTGGGAATGTGAGAATATATAATATGGTAATTACAATCTTGTAAAGCCACTAGTACGCGCAGCGTTTCGGGCAGGTCCTTAATCTAAGAAAATTTTTAGTAGGTAAATACTAGCAAAAATTATAAAAAGAAATGATAACAGTTACATGGCAAGAAAAAAAAAAAAAAAAAGATGAGAGAAAATTGTAGGTACAGTATAATAAAGCACTTAGGTAGCTAAGATTGATTGCAATGAAAGCTTGAATGGTAGTTGACAAAATTTGGTAGGCACAATACAGCAAATGGCTAGCACATAAAGGAAGACAGCAATGAACACAATGATAAGGTTGTTTGGGTTAAATACATAAGAATTAGGAGATTGGGTAACACTAGATACAGAGCAAAAAATAAAGCTCAGTGTAGGAAACTAAGAAGATGAAATTAAGTACTTTTTGGTTTTGTTTTTAAATAAGGCAAAAGTTTTACAGTTTTTCAATTCACTAGGGAGTGAGTTCCATAGACTAGGTCCCTTAATTTGCATAGAGTGTTTACACAGATTAAGTTTGACCCTGGGGATATCAAAGAGATATTTATTTCTGGTGTGGTGATAATGGGTCCTATTACATCTGTCCAGAGAGAGTTTCAGAGCATGGTTTGCATTTAAGAACAGGGTTTTGTAGATGTAGTTGACACAAGAGAATGTGTGGAGGGAGTTAATATTTAGCAAGTTTAGGGATTTAAACAAGGGAGCTGAGTGTTGTCTGAAAGCAGAGTTAGTTATTATTCTGATAGCAGATTTTTGCTGGGTGATGATGGGCTTAAGGTGGTTTGCAGTGGTAGACCCCCATGCACAGATACCATAATTAAGATAGGGGTAGATTAGAGCATAATAGAGAGAGAGGAGAGCAGAGTTAGGAACATAATATCTGATTTTGGAGAGTATACCAACTGTCTTAGAGACTTTCTTAGTTATGTGTTGAATGTGGGTGCTGAAGTTGAGTCTCTTGTCTAGGAATAGGCCAAGAAACTTGCCATCATTTTTATTACTGATGTTAATGTTGTCTATCTGTAGCTGAATTGCATTTGATGATTTGCTTCCAAATAAGATGTAGTAAGTCTTTTCGATGTTTAATGTTAGTTTGTTAGTTGACATCCTTAAGTGGACTTTTTTTAATTCATTATTCACAACATTATTTAGTGTATGTGGGTTGAGGTCTGAATAGATAAGAGTAGTATCGTCAGCAAACAATATAGGTTTGAGAATATTAGAGACATTAGGCAGATCGTTTATATATATATAAGAAATAGAAGAGGTCCTAAGATACTGCCCTGTGGCACTCCAACGGTAATTGGTAGAGTGGAAGAAGTTGTTTCATTGATAGTTACATATTGGTGTCTGTCACTAAGATAGGATCGGATGTAGTCAAGGGCAAGGCCTCGGATTCCATAATGCTGGAGTTTAAGTAAGAGGTAGTTGTGATTAACAGTATCAAAGGCTTTTCTTAGGTCAATGAAGAGTCCAATCGGAAACTCATTTTTGTCAAGTGCTGAGTAGATTACGTCAAGGAGACTAATGATTGCATCGTTGGTGTCATCAATTTACTCAAGCCCTACCATGGGATTCCTCCCACTGTGTTAACCAATTTCACCTCATTTACAGGTCCATACAGCCACAGTGAGACCTTCCCTGCTGCTCCTTCCGAAAGCACTGACACTGAGACAGCGCTTTCTAATTCGGAAATCCTTACTGACCTTCACCATCATTTTCAACATCATAATTGTGCTCCTTTATCATATTCTAATACTTCTCTCGCCTCGCCAGATATCATCAAGTCTCCCATCCTCCATAGCGACGCCAGTGGTACTGGCAACGTGGGTGACCTGGTACAACGAGGCGACGATACTCTACATACCAACTACCATAAACGACACCACGAGCAACAAGGAGCTACTCGTCGTCCTGAACAGGCAACACTTTGCTCCATACCAGCAAAGTACTCAGTCCACCACCATCTACATGGACCACAACCATCTTCATTTCATACAGACAGCCCAACTCAACCATCGACTACTTCTATAATGGGCTGGCCAACTACATCATTTCAACCTGGAGATTGCTACACCCAGAAGTCTGACTACATCATATCAGACGCCCTCTCCAGCATCAATGAGGTAGAGGCAGCTCCACCTCCCACTCTACCTCCCGTGAACGTGACTCAACCGGAACACCAGGCTTCGGGGGAAAGTTGTGACGATAATCTCTTCCCAGAGATTGAGCCTGCTATTTCCTTACTTCATCACGTTCTCAACAATATGCAAGATACGTTTTGTAGTGGCTTAACGTATATATCAAGACAGCCACATGCACCTGCAACTCCCTCCTCCCCCCCTCTCCAGCACCTGCTGCACACCTGGTCGACTTGCCAACTACTGCTCCAGCAAACTAGCGACTTGCGGCCGTCCTGCGTTCTCATTGGCCGCCAACCAACACACCACTCCCGTTCCACGCCAATCACTATCATCGCCAGTCATTGTTGGAGTCCCTTGCAGTTCTGCCAGCCAGAATATATCTTGTGCTCCTGCTATGAACACCTAATTTGACCCACCTCGTGTGATCAAATAAGAGGTTTATAGCTAGCGCATATATTCCCAGCACCATTTAACTTTGTTAACGTAACCAGTTCCCCCCTTTTCAATTTGTAATATAATTTTATGTATTTTTCTTTTACATTATTTTAAATGCCAAGGTATCGTCTTTATTTTATTTTGTTTTCTAGATTAATTAAAGTACTTTTTTATATTTTGTGTTTTCGTGTATCTTGCCTTACCACAGATTATCAGACAAGCAGTCACTCTTTTTTTTCCTTTTTTTATATAAATTAAATGTATGTGGCCCGGCATTGACACCTGCTATTTGGAAGACTGCCGACCACCATTTCCAACACGTTACCGTCACAATATATATATATATATATATATATATATATATATATATATATATATATATATATATATATATATATATATATATATATATGTCGTACCTAGTAGCCAGAACGCACTTCTCAGCAACTATGCAAGGCCCGATTTGCCTAATAAGCCAAATTTTCTTGAATTAATATATTTTCTCTAATTTTTTTCTTATGAAATGATAAAGCTACCTATTTCATTATGCATGAGGTTAATTTTTTTTTATTGGAGTTAAAATTAACGTAGATATATGACCGAACCTAACCAACCCTACCTAACTAACCTAACCTATCTTTATAGGTTAGCTTAGGTTAGGTAGCCGAAAATGTTAGGTTAGGTTAGGTTAGGTAGGTTAGGTAGTCGAAAAAAAATTAATTCATGAAAACTTGGCTTATTAGGCAAATCGGGCCTTGCATAGTAGGCTGAGAAGTGCGTTCTGGCTACTAGGTACGACATATATATATATATATATATATATATATATATATATATATATATATATATATATATATATATATATATATATTGGTGTATACTGGCAGCAGGTTTTCTTTTAAACATGTCTCATTGAATATGACCGCATATTCTGTATTTACTATCTTCTGATTTAGGGCTTCTATCCGTCTAACTATTTTCTTAGCATCAGGGCTTAGCTGAAATAGGAGTTCTCCAAAACTCATTTTCGTAATTTCTGGGTGAAGAAAGGGTAAGCGCTCGACGAATATAAGCATTGAGAACACTGGCTTGGTAGAAGTGAGTGCCCCCAAAGATACAAAGCCCGTGTTCTCAATGCTTATATTCGTCGAGCGCTTACCCACTGCTCTGAATGGAGCAACGTGATTAGAGAGTTTGAAAGAGTAACTCAGGTATTGGTGAACAACGGATATAGCACCGCGGAAAAACGCTGCTATAATGAAGACACTTGGACCGCTGGTATAATCCAGAACCTAGAACGAACCACAATACCTCCAATAAAATTATATTACAAATCAATCATGCACAGTGAACATATAAAAGAG
>WNGS01163426.1:15456-27754 GCA_020271785.1 Procambarus virginalis | reverse complement strand
ATAACCCACCGGCGCATCAGTAATTGGCATATTTTCGGTATAAATAGTCGTAATTTGAAAGCGAAAATAGGTGCAGAGAGTGAGAGCTCTGTTCATCAATCACGCTCAGATTCAAATTTCCGACATTTCAGATATTTTTAAAACTGCAGGGGGGTTTGGGCAAAATATGACCCATCGGCGTTTTCAGTAATTGGCATATTTTTCGGTATAAATTTTCGTAACTTGAAAATTAAAATAGGTGCAGAGAGCTAGAATTCGGCTCAAAAATCACGCTCATGAGTCAAATTTCCGACATTTCAGATATTTTGAACAATGCAGGATGGTTACGCCAAAATATGATCCATCGCCATTTATAGTAATTGGCATATTTTCAGTATAAAAGTCGCAATTGAAAATGATATAGCAGCAGAGAATCAGAATTCGGCTCAAAATCATGCTCAGGAGAGAGGCTGAACACAAAACTCTAACTCCCCCTGGTTTCTTTGTAGAAAATAAAGTTTTGTACCGGCATTATTATCCAGGAAATTTAAGGAGAACGACAACCCAGCCAACATCAAACAACTGGTAGTTCCCTACAGCCTACGATCAGATATCTTGCGTTCACACTCTCGCTCACACTATAGGTTTTATAAGACCTATAAGGCCTAGAACAGGACTACTACTGGCCAGGTATGATTCGAGACATTAAACACCTTGTCAAAAATTGTCACGTCTCAGATGACAGGTAAGCCGAACGCTCCTCTATTAAAGGCACCTTTAATACAGGTACCAGTGTCTTCTGAGCCGTTCAGCCATGCCATCAACAACTATGAAGAGCCTCTGTCCCAGCCAGGCTCGGGTAATGGTTCTATAGGCTCTATCCCGTGTTCTACCATCAGGTATTCTACAGCAGTTTCCGTCAAGAACAGTACGGCTGCTGACGTTGTGAAACACCTCGGGAAGCAGTGCCTGCAGTACGGACACCGCCAGGAAGGTCAGAACAAGTGTGATACCATCTTCTCCAACGACCTGAGTAAGACAACCAACATCACCAAGGTATTGTCTAATCCTTCTCTCAATGAACTTGGTCTGACTACAATGGTTCTAAGTTCTCGATCTATTCTAACACCAGGAAAGATCCTTCTCTCTACGAACCAAATCCAAAAATAAAAGTGTTCCTCCAAACAACTTTACCAGCCCTCGGTTAAAATGTTGTAAGACAAACTTGCCTTCCATTGCATTTGAAAGGCGTAAATTCTTGTCTTGTACTAACTCCATTCTCGCCCTGCCAGGTATTAGAAAACCTTCAGTCTTCCACCCTGGCGATAGGAACACCATCACACCGCCACGAGATGGGATCATGAACAATAGATACAAACATCAGAGGGAAGCCACTCAACATCCTTCTCGACGTGCAACAGAACGTACCATCCAATGTACTAGGTTACAACTTCAAGCTCATCTCGGACTTCGACATTCTTCGGTCCCTACATCAGGATCAGTTCTCCAAACTTCGCTGAATCCTGCATCACCATGTGAACATCATGTATCACAATCTCCTTCGGTTCCTACTGCTAGCCCAGTTCTCCAATCAGCGCTTGCTACGCTGGGCCTTGCATCAGAGGAACAATCTCACCCTCTCCTTGGATCACCATTCTCGTCGATCCATTCAGCAGGCTCGATTCTACAGCAAATTCATACTTCACAGAGTCCTGCAGTGCTACCTCAACATCTTCAAGCACCATCCTCTCCAGCTTCTACAGCAGACCCAGTTCACCAACCAACATCTTCTTCACTGGGCTCTGTACCTGCAGAACTTGAACACTTCAACATCTACTTCATCAAAGGCTCGGACAACATCGTCGCCGACGTACTTTCACGAGTCCACGGGGTGGCCTCATCCACTCCTGCTATTCTACATTCCACTGCAGTCGAATAGGCAACAGGAGTAGGCTTCGGGGGAGGGCTGTCACGGTAAATTCTCTAGGAAGATATTCGGCCTGCTCCATCATCACCTGTTCTACCCATATCACGTCTATATATTCAAGTACTGCAGCCACAAGAACAACAACAACAATGACTACTTCCAGATGTCTAGACAGTACCTCCAGTCCCACCATACACCACTGCCCATCACCCCACCTTGCACCTGGGTCGCTGGAAGCTCACGCCATCTCAAACAAGCAGTTAAAAGTGAGCCGGTTCATAGTTACCGAAGTCATCAGCGCCATCTGCACGGCCGTCGTCGTGTATATATAGGGCTACCTAGCCCAGCTTACTTTAGAAACTGTACTTGTGGTCGATCTCGAGCCCACTGTTGATGTGACGACTTATACTGAATTTTATAACTAGCTCATCAAGATTGTAACTTGTTTAACTAAATGAATTGGGGGGTTCAGTCCCTGAGCCCATCATGTGCCTCTATAACCCTTTCCACTACCGCCCACAAGATGGGTATGGGGGTGCATAATAAATGAACTAAACTAAAAACATAGCCCATCACAATTCAAATTACTCCTGAGTGTTCTGCTGAGTAGACCTGTTGACATACCCCGGTGTGGTAACAGAGTTATTCAGTTTGGCTCACAGTATTCCTGCACCATATTTTATTTTGCACATTAACGTAACGTAAATTTGATTGTTTGTCTTGTTCAATTTGGGTACTTAGAATATAGCCAAGTTTTGGATATTATTTATATTTTCATGTTAAGTAAATTATTTTAAATGTTTTTTCTCTTTTGTGCTTTATCCTACAGCTGCCACACAGTGAAGATTACACAGCAGTCTAATTCTTTTTTTTATTCCTTTTTTTACTATTATTTTTGTTTTATGTGACTGGCATTCCATCTGCCTAGAGAGACTGCAATACCACCTATTTTTCTCATCACACTCAAATATTGAATTTGCTTGCTGAATGTCATTTTAGAATCTATCCACACTCCGAGATATTGATATTGTGTAACCCACTGAAGGTTAATGTCTTGAATGCGTAGGTGCCTGTCTGGAGTGTTGCCATCTAGTCTCATTACCATAGACTTCTGTGCAGATATTTTTAGCCCTAAAATGCTGTATTTAGCTTTTACTTTATCTAACGCCGCTTGCGCTTTATTTAAAAGTGAAGGACCTGTGACTACTAATGCTATATATATCATTAGCATAGCTTAGCAATGTAACTCTTTCTGCAAATGTCATGATAACGAGGTTTTCCATAAGGATGTTAAAAAGACTAGGACTGAGGACTCCTCCTTGTGGAGTCCCATTTCTGCTCGGAGAGAAAGACGCAAGCCAGTATGGGGGGGGGACTTATTTATTAATATTAGATTATAAAAACGTAAAATTCTACAGTAACACAAAATATGACTGATGGCTATAAGTGAATGACAATTCTATAACATAGTTGGGTAGATACAGTAAGTACAGTTAGAACAAATTTATAATGAGAATAACCAGAGTAACATTTATTAAAAGTATGCTTAAAGCCAAGTAACAAGATAAGGCAAAATTCTGCAGAACACAAATTAGCTTATTGTCTATAAGTAAAAGTATGCCAAATGGTATAACATAGTTGAGTAGATACAGACAGTACATTTAAAGTAAAAATTATAAGGAATGAAACAGAACAATTATTAAAAGTATGCTTAGCCAAGTAACAAGATAAAACATAGTGCTATAACTTAGGTGAGTTAATACAGTAAATAACGAGTACGAGTAACTGGATAAGACATATTGTAAATAACTAAGTTATCCATCCTTAGCTGGAACATTGCATCCCTCAAAAAAAAGTTCTCAGATTTACATCACAAAATAACAACTGAACACATCGATATTGTATGTCTCCAGGAGTGCAGAGTTCCCGCAAGATCCTCACCCCCGAAATTGCCCTCATTTGTTTCTTACAACCTCAGATCCAGTAACTCTTGCATTTTATATATTAAACAATCCCTACCCCATCAACTTCTTCCAGAAAAACAAACTGCCGGTCAACAATATCATGGATGCGTATGAGGATCTATGTGGGCAACTCTATCCTCAATGTATTTAATCTATATGCTCCAGCAGGAAAGTTAAATTATATTGATCTTCCGGCCTGCGCTCAAGCAGAGCCAACCATCATTCTTGGTGACTACAATGCTAGACACAAGGACATTGGTGGCTCTCGCTTCAGTAACGGTAATGGGAATCAACTGCTGTCGCTACTAAATAGTCACCAAGATGTGAAGATTGTGGGGGATCTTGAACCCACGCATATTTGTGGAGGCATTCTAGAACTCTGTGTTGGTTTCAACGTCTCTCACGTCTGGTGCACATCATCTATTGCAACAGATTTGTTGTCAGATCATCACCCTAGATTGACTGCTCTATGTATCGGAAATACCATCTTGCCGGTTGAACTTTTAAACGCAAGCGGCTCAGTGTTCCTCCTGCTCGACGTGAAGACTTTGTTGCTCATGTGTCAGAGTGGTACAGCACTTATGATCCCTCCACAGTCCAGACATTTAACGACGGTCTAGTACAGAGCATTCAGATGTTTGTTGACCCTTTAGGTCGGCCCCCTGCACCATCCAATAGCCGGAACGATATGAAAGGTAATAAACATCATGCCTAATACAATGACCCCAAACTGCGTACTTTGAAACGCACTGCCAGACGAGTTGGACTTGCATATAGGGAAACACGTACGCCGGCAATGCTAAAGCTCTTTCAGAAAGCCCTAGCCAAGGCGAGGGAGCGCATGACAGAGCTCAGTCAAGGTAACTGGGAAACTTTTGTTACCAGTCTCAACTCTCACACCCCACTCAGCATGGCATGTAAGGATATTTAAAGTATTAAAGGCGATAAGATCAGTCACGTAGCACACCCTCACCCTCCGTACAGAGCAAACGAGTTAATCGATGCTTGGGCAACCACCTCTAGCTTCAATAATTTTCCCCCAGACACACAATTCAGGTTAAATGCTGGTTACGGAGATCGAGAGAGGCTCGTTAACTTCATGCTCCACAAGGAAGATGAATGCAACGTGCCATTTACTGAGTTTGAGTTACTCGCGGCGCTAAACAAAGGTAAAGCCACATCCCCGGTGAAGATGGTATCACTTATGACATATTGCGTCTGCTCCCTTTAGTACCAGGGAATCCCCTACTTGAGCTGTATAATATAAGCTATGTTACTGGGGAACTTCCTGTCTCTTGGACCAACAGTATAATCATTCCAATTCCCAAGCCAAATCAAGAGAATGCTTTCCGCCCAATTTCCCTTACTAGCTGCATTTGCAAAACATTCGAGAGCATGGTCCTAAACCATCTCCTCCATAGAATAAAAACCATGCTATCCCCCCAGATATATAGCTTCATGCATGGAAGGAGTGTGCATCATTGCATCACCACCTTTCTTACCCTGCACACTGAAAAGGCATATACCACCTTCCTAGAGCTCAAGGCATGACACTGTTGATATGCTTGCAAAGACAGCCTGAAGAAAACCAGTGGTAGAAATTGATATGGGTGTTTCATTAGCAGTGACAAAGAGAATACTTAAACAAATATCTAATGAAAATCTCATCGACCTAACAAATTCACAAAGACCTGAAAGTTGTAGCATTAAATATTATGATAAATATCGTGAGGAGACATTCACATATGGGACTAATAGAACAAGAACCCGGCAATGTGATGTTATAGTGGCCAGAATACGTCTGGGATATAGACGTATCTGGCAGCTTTCTCAAAACAAAAATGTAGAGTACACAATGTGTCAACTTTGTGAAAGAGAAAACATGCACTCTCTTGAACATTATATTGTAGAATGTCCCATAATGACTGACTTTCGCCCCCCCCCCTGGGCTAAGGTATGCTGAACTGTGTAATTACTACATGAGTACAGGAACACTTAATGATATATTGGACTTGTACCCAAGATTGACCATGTAATGTATCAGTTATACAATGTATGTATGTGATGTAACTATATAACCTGAGCTTGTAAAAGCACCTTAATCACCTTCAGTGATTAAGTGTTTAATTGCACACTACATGTGTATTATACATATATAAAACGTGTGTATAATACACACACATTTGTATTATACATATATAAAACGCTGAACTGTAACGCCAATCCTGACCTCAAAAGCTTCATTGAAGGTTGTAACAGAACCCATGGGCACCACACCAGAAACAAATACCTATTTGATATTCCAAAAGTACGACTTAATCAAACTAGAAATGCTCTACAAATCAAAGAACCCAGAATGTGGAATGACCTCCCCAATCATATTAAAGACTGTACCTCTCTCAACCAGTTTAAGATAAAAACGAAGCACTACCTAATAAATTCCCTGTAACCTACCTTACCCCTCTACTGTCAACCCGTGTCTGTTTTTTTAAACAACGCTGTTTGTCGACCTAATTGTATTTGTGCTGCTTTTTCAGCCATGATCCCCCTTTTTTTATTTTTATTTGTTCTCAACACATTTTGTTCTTTATTCTCAATTAGTATTAAGTTTTAGTCATTAATGTTTTTCCTGCCCGAAACGCTTTGCGTAATGCAGGCGATGAGTCACAATCGACTTGAGAATGGTCCAGGATGGACCGAAACGTCGTCGTTCCTTCACCTTCTAGTGTGTGGTCTGGTCAACATGCTTTGCGTAATAGTGGCTTTAGGCATTGTATGTACTAGCTCTATCTATAAATTTATCAATTTTTGTAAAATCTCTTGTATTTATGTACCTTACCTGAATAAACATTTATTTATTTATTTATTTATTTATTATATTTATTTACTAGTTTCTCTGTCGGCTGTCTCACCCTGTCAGAGTATAAGAGACAAATGTATGTGACTGCATGTGTGTGTATATATATGTATGTATGTATATATATATATATATATATATATATATATATATATATATATATATATATATATATATATATATATGTATGTATGTGTATATATATATATATATGTATGTATATGTGTGTGTGTATGTATATGTATGTGTATAAAGTACATATGGAAGCTGATCAGAATTGCATTTCACATTTGTAAATGCACATTAATGACACTTCGAACACTTTATGTAGGGCATACGTAAATCTGTGTATCTATGTATTTTCGTATGTAGGTTAGCTTAGCATTTTATAAAGCACCGAATCACCTTCTGTGGTTGATTGTTCAATAAATTCCTGAACTATATGTTTAACAGATCTCTAACCTTGTCCATGGAGGACAGAAGAAAATGTATATATGCTGGTTAGCATTGTAAATGTGTGGCCACGTCTGTGGTAGAAAATAATAATAAAAAAAAAACTTCCTAGATCTCAAGTCTGCCTTTAATATTGCAAATAGACATGTTATCTTGAGTGAGCTTTCAAGAATGAATATTGGTAGTCGGTTTCTTTGTTGGATCAGAGGTTACTTATCCAACAGGAAGTCATCTGTATTTTTCCAGGGGCATAGGAGTGTAACAAGAGACTTTGAACTAGGTACCCCGCAGGGAGGTGTCCTCAGTCCTACCTTATTAGTAGTAGGCATCCATCCTACCTTATTAATATCTTAATAAAGACGCTGTTAAACTCTGTACCGAGCAAACCCAATGTCCACATCATTAACTATGCTGATGATATTATGATACACACCACTGGGTATGCTAACACGCAGAACACTTTTAACTCTGTATTAGACTCATGTCAGATCCTAGGTTTAGTTATCTCAGCAGAGAAAACAAAGATACTAAATCGGCGCCCACCCAGGCAGGGAGGAGCCGTTCGCAAGATGCAACTGTCTGATGGCTCCCAGCTTGACTATGTAAACAGATTCAAATACCTTGGCCTTGAGATGACACAGTATGGTCCTGTTGTATTCAGACTCTGTCGTCAGTATAAAGAGAGGCTTCGAGCTCTCAAGGCTGTTGCAGGTTATCACTCAGGCTATGGTGCCAATGTCAGAATTGTCAAAATGATGTACCTTGCATACATCAGATCTTTAGTGGATTATGCTGCACCTCTGCTTGTTTTGATGCCTGAAAGAAAGCTTGGAGGGCTTGAAAAATTGCAGAACGAAGCCTTGAGGATAATCCTTGGTTGCCCTCGTACCACAAAGATACTTAATGTGAGAAAGGAACTTAATATTCTGACCGTTGTTGATTGTGTTACTGAAATTAACTGTCAAATTGGTATAAAAATGCTTAGGCTAACCCATCCTAATCCTTGCACAGAAGCCCTCCAAAATTTCTTTATTGAAGATCAACAATGTTCCAAATGGATAACAAAAACTGGAACTCAACTCAGAATGTATGGGGTTCATGATTTGTACCAAGAGAAACAACAACGGCACTTTCCTGCACCGTGGGAGGTTACACCCTTTCCAGTTTTAATCCCTCCCTTTCCACCCAAGAAGCAAATTAGAGATCAGCCCAAGCTTCGTCTTGAGACAAAGCTCAACGCCTTAAGCCATATTGACGCTCTGTCCACAGAGCATTCTCTCTCTCAAATCATATACACTGATGGTTCCCTACACCGCACCACGGGTGCAGCTGGAAGTGCAGTTGTTCTGACAATGGGCGAAGGCTTGTACTTTGAGTGGGGAGTCCGTATAAACAACTGGGCCTCTACCCTTCAGACCGAACTATTTGCCTTGATCCTTGCACTGAAATGTGTACGAGTCTCCAAACTTGATACATTAATTGTAAGTGACTCCTTATCATCCTTAATTGCTCTCAACTCTTTAAGACATAACTGTAACATGCTCGTGTCCGAAGCTAGACACAAATACAACAAAATTATTAAGGATGGTAACAGAGTCCATTTCATGTGGTCTCCATCTTATGTTGGCCTCCGAATGCATGATAGAGCTGATAAGTTAGCCCAAGAATCTGCCTTTAAAGGAGCCGTTGAGTGTAACCTTGGATTGTCAATGAGCAATTTGAGAGCAACAGTACACCGAGAACTTCAACAAGTTCTTGTAGATCTGAGGCAAAGTGAAATCGACACCAGTAATTCCATCTATCATCATACTATCATGCAAGAGGAGCCACACATCTATGGTTCATCCAATAAAATCAGCAGACTTCTAGATGTTACTACTGCTCGGCTTAGACTCGGTTACAAGTATCTCTGGGAGTTCTCATTATCTTCCGATGTAGACCTGACCAAATGTAAACTGTGTCAACAAAATTATTTGCACACCCTCCGTCACTATGTGATGGAGTGCGAAAAGATACGTGAATTCAGAGACAATTCTATAACCAATGTACCAACGATGTGTCAATATTTCATTCAAAATTATCTGCTACCAAAAATTTTAGCCAAATATCCCCAGTTTGTTAACTGTAGGTAGTAACTGAGTGATTGTAACCTATCCACCACTGCCCACTGGATGGGGGGGGCGGTGTGCAAGATAAACATATCAATTGTGACACTAGCTTGCCGCATATGTCAGTTGCTTAATTTAGAACCTGTACTTGAGGTCGATCTCGAACCCATTGTTGATGTGACGACTTATACTGAATTTTGTAACTAGCTCATTATGTCCATTATGTGCCTCTGTAACCCTTTCCACTACTGCCCACAAGATGGGTATGGGGTGCATAATAAATGAACTAAACTAAAAACATAGTGCTATAACCTAGATCAGTTAATACAGTAAATAACAAGTGCGGGCGAAATGCATCAGGCATTTCCCAGTTTACATAGAAACTGGGAAATGCCTGATGAATAATAGAAGGAAAATTAAAACAGACCATTAAGCCTAGTCGCCAAGGGGAAAGGATATATAAGATTTCCCAGTTTGATGGTGGAGCTTACTAGTACCTAGATTGCATGTAAAGTCTGCAGCAAAACTAACTTGAATTATTTATTTATTTATTTATTTATTTATATACAAGAAGGTACATTGGGTTAGAGAGAATACATAGCATAGTATTTGCAATCTTGTAAAGCCACTAGTACGCGCAGCGTTGAGGGCAGGTCCTTAATCTAACAGATAATATAAAGAAGGTAAATTCTAGCAGAGTTAATAAAATGATAACAGATACATTGCAAGAAAAAAAAATGAGATGAGAGAGAATAGTAAGTATATTAAAGCACATTGGTATATTAAAGCTCTGGTTGATTACATTGACAACTTGATTGGTAATTTAAACAAGATTAACAGACACCGTACAGCAGATTGATAGCATATATAAGAAGACAGCAATGATCACAATGGTAAAGATTTTCGGATTGGGTACATAAAGATAGGGAGATTGGGTAGCAATAGATACAGTGCAATTTTAAAGCAACTAGGTAAAAAAACTATGCAGATGAGATTAGGTACTTTTTAGTTTTGTTTTTGAATGACGCAAAAGTTGGACAGCTTTTCAATTCATTAGAGAGTGAGGTCCATAGACTGGGGTCCCTTTATTTCCATAGAGTGTTTACACAGATTAAGTTTGACTCTGGGGATATCAAAGAGATATTGATTTCTGGTATGGTGATAATGGGTCCTATTACATCTGTCCAGGGAGAGTTTCAGAGCAGGATTTGCGTTTAAGAATAGGGTTTTGTAAATGTAGTTAGTAGTATGATTTGTGCCAGATAGGGACACTTAACAAACAATGGGAGGTACTTATCAAACAATGGACTCAGAGGCGGGGAGCCAGATAGGCCCACTTATCATACAATGGAATCAGAGGCGGTGTGCCAGATAGACCCACCTCAAATGTAGTCTACGGTGAGCTCTCACCATATTTCACTTACTCTGGGTATCACCTTAAACACCATGTAATTATTTAGGGGTAATTAAAGGAAATATAATCGAACAAGACTGAACGGGCCCCTCCAGGACTATATGCATATATGCCCGGGGCTATATAGGATATATATATACTCAAAATAAAAGAGGGTGAAAAGAAATAACACTTGTTTTATACATTATATTAACAAAAGTACATAGTGGCTTAAACGTAGTCGTAATCTAATTCCCCCCCATAATATTGATTAACTAGACCCCTCCTCCGTGCCCACAGGTCTGTTGTGGGGTCTTCCTCCTTCTCTTGGGGTGATGATGATGACAATAAGTCATCATCCAGAGGGAGAAAGGAGTGTTGTGGTTCTACCTCCCCTAGTGGGGTGCTGACGTCATAGTGTTTACTCTCACTGGAATGGTGTTGTCCTTCCTCTCCTTGTTGCTCGATGACGTCATCACTTTCACTTCCAGCGGTCACCCCTTGGGCTGAGGTGGATGGGTGGGGCTCAGGTGGTATGTCTGGATGACCATAGCCTAGGCTTTTGTATTTATTTAGTTAATAGCGTTTATCATCAAATTCACTTAAACCTCCCTTAGAATTATGGGTTGTGACAATTTGCCCTCCTACATTCCTAATTTGGGAATATTGGAAAGTATTTACTACTCCATTACTGTGTAGGGTCTCTTTAAAATGGTTATGTGTTAAAGATCTTTGCACAGCACGGGGGATACCCTTAGCCGTAATGGAATTTGAATTGTCATGCAACAGCAAACTATACATTTTGGGCTTGAGAGCTACAACTTCAAGGATGTGTCTGTCTGAAACCTCTGACTTTAAAAGTCTTAAAACACCCTTCTTAGTAGGATCATATAAGGAGTGAGTTTCAGGAAAATTACTTGTATCCATCCACGATTTAAGGGGTTCTTTCCCCCATCTCGATAAAGACATCTTCAGTCATTAAACTGAAGATGAAACTATCGGTATCACTGTATATCAGTGCTGCCCTATCTGTATAGTGCTTCTTAAGTACTCTGTACCAAAAATGGTACATACTGTATTTTGCTAGCTCAAGAATCTGGAACCCAATGTAATTAGGGTGAGTAATTTTAATGAATGGTCTGGAACTGACGGACAATAATTTATTGTCACCTAAATGCACCATACGTTTAAAGCGAGGATTCTTCACCTCACGTAAAAATGCCCTAGCAGAAGTCACTAGTTTGGTGTCAATGGCATAACGGGCTGGGTTCAATAGTGTTTTACCAAAAACACTATTTGTTAGTAATTTAAATAGTGTTTTCCTATCGTTACTGGTGGAGGCATTTCTATTGTTAACGTTGGTGCTAACAAATTCTGCCATAAAATCTGACTGGTGGAACTCGTAAATGGCGTGTATAGTCTCTACTTCAAGTCCTATCTCAATAAATAGCTGTAAGAGGTGTAGAGATATGAAATAATGTTTTTTGGGGAGATGATCCCCAACCAGCTTAATATTTTTTTTAGGGAGCTTTGTAATGTTATTAGTTTCCAGAAGTCCCGTACTAAATGGTGAGATATCCTCCATACTTATCCCCCTATGGTGTAAACAAAAGGGGT
>WNGS01163426.1:0-14456 GCA_020271785.1 Procambarus virginalis | reverse complement strand
TTTGGTGGTGACAGCGGTGGCAGTCTTGTGGTGGTGCCAGCGATGGCAGTCTTTGTTTGTGCCAGGGTGGCAGTGTGCAGGACGGAATAGGTGAAATTCAATCCGTAGGCGTAGACAGTGTTGCTTAGCGCAATGCTGACATTTTCAGTGCGTTTACCACCGATGAAAGACAGTATAGTGCTGCAACTACATGTCGACTGCGATGGGTGTCCTCCCCCTCCACCCACCCCCCTATTAACGCATAGCAGAAACTGCATATGCAGTAGTCCACGGATTTGGTGAAGTAGAATCCATCGCTCGCTAAATTCTGGGGCAAAAGCCAGTCAAGACCCATCCCACAAAAGTGTCTAGCCTCATCTGCTCACAACGCAATCGTTCCATGCTGCGGAATGTTTTGGTGCGATAGACGTCCATGTTGGTCGAACACTCAAAATCGTGGTAAAGACCGACCTTTCCCGGCCTATTTATCCTCGAGAAAGGGTGACACATTTCGCTACATATTCATTGAGAGATCTATGTATTAGCTTAAGTAAACTCAACTAGTTTAAGCAGAGCTTTTAGGAAAGATGAAATAGTCAGCTTCGCGTGGATGTGAAAAAAAAAAAAAAAAATCTAATCTGTTCTATCCAGTAGTGGATTAAGTTTACACACACTATAAACACTCGCCCAGGGAGAGTAGTTTTGTCGAGATAAATTGTTATATATATTTATATATATATTTGTATTATATATAAATATAGTATATATATATTTATATATATATTATATATTTATATTTGAGGTTTTTATATTGACTTTGCACCACGCTAGGATTTTTTTTTTCTAAGTTGAGGAGAGCTTGGTATATTCCTTCACATCTCGTTCACTATAGAAATTAGCTTAAAGCAGTGCTGTATATAATTATATAATATATATATATTTTTTTTTAAGATAAATAGGAAAACAGGATATACTGACATCTTTGTTTCAGATTCTTTACTTTATATATATTCTTTATAAGTTTTATTTTGTATTGATCACTTTAATAAGCTTAAGTGTTTTGTTTTTTTAATAATTTTCCTTTCTTTGATAGGCAGTCATATTCAGTATGAGTTCTTTGTTTTGCCTCTTATTTGATTGTGATTTCTATTTTCTTTTAGATCTGATGATGAATACAAGAAGTATTCGAAACGTTATGAATTTTCTAGTAAAGAATCTGAAACAAGATGTTCAGTATATCCTTGGTTTTCCTATTTATCTTAAAATTAAGATTCCCGAAGGGAACATCGATCATAAATATATATATATATATATAATATATATATATATATATATATATATATATATATATATATATATATATATATATACAGCACTGCTTTAGGCTAATTTCTATAGTGAACGAGATGTGAAGGAATATACCAAGCTCTCCTCAACTTAGAAAAAAAAATCCTAGCGTGGTGCAAAGTCAATATAAAACCTCATTGTTGAGATTATAGCATTACACCTATCTTACTGCTAGAATGGACTATAATCCACGTTTTATTAAATAATAATAATAATATATATTTATTATATAAATAAATAATATAAAAAATACATAGCTACAGAGTGAGGTTAATCATTAACTGGAAACTAACCTGAGAGCATGTGCACGTGCCACACACGCCCCGATGAGGATAAAAGGGGGGTGGGTAGATCACGCTAATTCATCAAACCAATCAGCATCGTTGCAGGAGTAGCATCTCGTCTCGCTCGCAGTGTGACTTAGGCGGCCCTCTGCTTGAGCGCTACGCACGCCACTCTACCAACGTCTGATACCTCTTTGAGTGCGTGAGTGGATGAATCGATCAGCTCGCCAGCCATAAAGCAAGCCAGCATCGTCTCGCTGTCCTACAGCAGCTGTATTCTCCAGCCTTGACGAGCACTTCGGTGCAGCCAAAAACCAGTTCCAGCCAGCCAGCAGTGTATTGAAGCAGAACCAGGCGCTTCCCAGCCAGCATCTAGTCCAAGCAGTGACATCTTCCTCGTGGCGTCTTCTGTGTGTTGTCCAATGTGCTTGTGTCAGGTCGGACTGCATTTAGGTGAACAGCCCCACTTCGAGCCAGAACAGGCCCAGGTGAGAAGACGGAAGTTCACCTTTTGCAGTTGCGTCATGGCATAGGTGCATTCTTTTTCTCCTCTTCTAAAATTCTTCCGTTTCTGACACTGCCGAGCCAGTTGTGGAATCTCGTGATCGTGCGAGCCCACCATAACTGGGGGTTGCAACCTTCCGGAACACGGTGTTTGTTCGTGGTGAGACCCTTAGGCCAGGTCTTAGACCTGGCCTACACACTGACCCCCACTGAGCTTATGGAATCACAGTGATTGGCACAAGACACGGGACTGTCAGTAGATAGTGAGTCACAATGGCTCACTGTCTACGGATGACCTACACTGGAAACACACCCATAGACACAATTGACTGCATCACTACCTTCTTCAATGCCACTGGCACACCTGCCACTAACCACATCAAACATGCCAACACAAACACCATAAAATTTCTCATTGCCTCAGAAGACGACCTTTTTGCCTGTTTCAGGGAACCTGCTCTAAGTAAACTCACACAAGCCTCACTGACTCCTGTCCTCACTATCGAACAGAAAACCAAATGCTCTGTACTTGTAAGAAATGTTGACAGCTCTGTCCTATCAGCACCTAACAATATCAATCTCTCTCAAGAAATCTCACGCAGGAATGCTATTACTGTGATGGAGATATACCCAGTGCCCAATACAAAAAACCTCAAGATCCAATGCTCCTCCCCCACTGAAGCTCAAAAACTCTTACATCATGGGATTAAAATCCTCAACACCAGTACTCCTCCCTATCTCATTAGTCCTGTTGACTATCTTCCTTTGCTACAGTGTTTTAAATGCTACAAGTATAATCACGAAACACGAAGGTGTAAAAGCACACAAATTTGCTCAAAATGCTCTGCTGAAGGCCATTTCTATACTCAGTGCTCTGCCCCTATCCTAAAATGCACCAACTGCCAAGGTGCTCACTCAGCAGTTGACAAATCTTGCCCTTTGAGAAAGCAAACCCTAAAATTTCTTCGCAATAACCAACCTCGCACTCATGCACAACCTCATTCTTCTTCTTCAACCTCCCATAACCTGTCTCATCACCAAACAACATCAGCCACCTCAATGTCCTATGCCAGTGTCCTCAATGCTTCACCTCACCAGCAACATCATCTCCATAATACTGCACAACAAACTCAATCCTCTCCACCTCTCTTCCCTCACCCACCACCTCCACCTTATTCTCCTCTTCAGAACCTTTCATATGAACGAGTCACTGCCTGTGTGCAAGCTGCTTACTTGAAGGCTAAGGACGATGGCCGTGACTTTGCTGACTATCTTCCTATCTTTCTCACTCATAACGGCCTTCCTAGTATCTCTGTTCCTCCTACTCAGCTATTGCGCTCTGCTCCATTCTCGCCTACAGTCTTCAGTCCACAAAACACCACGACTTCAGCTAAGGGAAATACTACAGTTCCCCCACAACGTCCCCCCAACCCCCCCTGACTGCTACAGAAAACGGTGCCACTAACCAAACAGCACATCCTGGACTATCCCAAACTGAATCATCCATGTCAAAAGCACTTTCAACCTCTTCTCCCAACATTGTTCCCTCCACTTCTAATCAGACTACAAACACTACAACCTCTGATACCTCTCACCCTGTCCCTGTTAATAAGCCTTCTGCCTGCCTCCATCCCCCAACAACTCCAGTCATTTCTTCTGTAACTCATCTCATCTCGTCCCGAGCCCGCTCAGCAACCCGTTGTCTTACTCCCACCTCCCGCTGTCAATTACCCACAATTCCTACCACCCTCCTCCAAGATGCACCTTCTTCAGTAACTGCCCAAGTCATTGAATCACGTAAACCTCATGCTCCTGTACATGCACAAAACCCCACCAGCACCTCATCAAAACCTAAAAATTCATAAAGATCATCCAATTCAATGTGCGGGCATATTTCTCCATCAGACACATGGTGTCAGATTTTATTGAGATCGAGAGACCTGATGTGCTATTATTAAATAGCACATACATTACGAACTCACATAAAATCAAACATCATGGCTACTCCTCTTACCAATCACCAGATGAAGCACATGAAGGAGTTGCAATACTCATCCGTTCTTCATACAAACACGAACTCTTACACACTCATTGGCTTCACAAACATTTCCTAGCCATTAAAGTTCACACACAGATGGGCCCTCTCATCATCTGCACAACCTACACCCGTCCTAACACCGACATTCCCATGCAAGATTTCATAACTCTCTTCAACCACACTCACTTGCCTGTTTTTCTGCTTGCAGACCTCAATGCACAACATCCCACATTCACCACAATACCACATATCAGCATGGCAGACAGCTTCATCAAATATACACTCAAAAACATCTATTCTTTCTTGGCCCTGATTTCCCCACTTGTTTCACACATACAGGTTCTGGAAGGCCTGATCTCATATTCACCAACAGACATGGCAGCAACTTGCAACACTTTATTTCACCAGGGCCCATTACGGGCTCTGATCATATTCCCTTAATTATCACAGTCTCCACAAATCCTATTCTCATCCCCAGTACTCCTCAATTCTCATACCATAGGGCAAACTGGGACATGTTCAAACAACACATTGATGACACTGATTTCACTTATGAATACAATGACAAACATCACACTGACATCGACACACAAGCACGCAACATACAAGACACCATCATTCATGCAGCAAACATCTCCATTCCTAAAACAACACACAAACCACATTTCACTTTCACCCCCTCCATTCGCTCAAAACGCCTCTTAGCTTGTTATCACACTAGATTCTTACAAAACATACATCGTCATGGACAAATACTATGGGACCTAACAGCATTAAAAAACCACATCCTTAACAGCCTAGATGAAGATCACACAAACTTGGAAACACCTCATAGAACAAGCAGAACAATACAGAAAACTGACACCTCAAGAATTCTGGAAACAATTAAACGATTACAAGGATCAACTCACACACCGTTTAAATACCCTTCTTCATAATAACAACAAAATCACTGATCCTGATGCAGTACTCAACATTTTAAAACACCACTGGGAACAATATTTCACCCCATCAGTAGTATGATTCGTGCCAGATAGGGACACTTAACAAACAATGGGAGGTACTTATCAAACAATGGACTCAGAGGCGGGGAGCCAGATAGGCCCACTTATCATACAATGGAATCAGAGGCGGTGTGCCAGATAGACCCACCTCAAATGTAGTCTACGGTGAGCTCTCACCATATTTCACTTACTCTGGGTATCTCCTTAAACACCATGTCATTATTTAGGGGTAATTAAAGGAAATATAATCGAACAAGACTGAATGGCCCCTCCAGGACTATATGCATATATGTCCGGAGCTATATAGGATATATATACTCAAAATAAAAGAGGGTGAAAAGAAATAACACTTGTTTTATACAATATATTAACAAAAGTACATAGTGGCTTAAACGTAGTCGTAATCTAATTCCCCCCCATAATATTGATTAACTAGACCCCTCCTCCGTGCCCACAGGTCCGTTGTGGGGTCTTCCTCCTCCTCCTGGGGTGATGATGATGACGATGAGTCATCATCCAGAGGGAGAAAGGAGTGTTGTGGTTCTTCCTCCCCTAGTGGGGTGCTGACGTCATAGTGTTCACTCTCACTGGAATGGTGTTGTCCTTCCTCTCCTTGTGGCTCGATGACGTCATCACTTTCACTTCCAGCGGTCACCCCTTGGGCTGAGGCGGATGGGTGGGGCTCAGGTGGTATGTCTGGATGACCATAGCCTAGGCTTTTGTATTTATTTAGGTAATAGCGTTTATCATCAAATGCACTTAAACCTCGCTTAGAATTATGGGTGGTGACAATTTGCCCTTCTACATTCCTAATTTGGGAATATTGGAAAGTATTTACTACTCCATTACTGTGTAGGGTCTCTTTAAAATGGTTATGTGTTAAAGATCTTTGCACAGCACGGGGGATACCCTTAGCCGTAATGGAATTTGAATTGTCATGCAACAGCAAACTATACATTTTGGGCTTGAGAGCTACAACTTCAAGGATGTGTCTGTCTGAAACCTCTGACTTTAAAAGTCCTAAAACACCCTTCTTAGTAGGATCATATAAGGAGTGAGTTTCAGGAAAATTACTTGTGTCCATCCACGATTTAAGGGGTTCTTTCCCCATCTCGATAAAGACATCTTCAGTCATTAAACTGAAGATGAAACTATCGGTATCGCTGTATATCAGTGCTGTCCTATCTGTATAGTGCTTCTTAAGTACCCTGTACCAAAAATGGTACATACTGTATTTTGCTAGCTCAAGAATCTGGAACCCAATGTAATTAGGGTGAGTAATTTTAATGAATGGTCTGGAACTGACGGACAATAATTTATTGTCACCTAAATGCACCATACGTTTAAAGCGAGGATTCTTCACCTCACGTAAAAATGCCCTAGCAGAAGTCACTAGTTTGGTGTCAATGGCATAACGGGCTGGGTTCAATAGTGTTTTACCAAAAACACTATTTGTTAGTAATTTAAATAGTGTTTTCCTATCGTTACTGGTGGAGGCATTTCTATTGTTAACGTTGGTGTTAACAAATTCTGCCATAAAATCTGACTGGTGGAACTCGTAAATGGCGTGTATAGTCTCTACTTCAAGTCCTATCTCAATAAATAGCTGTAAGAGGTGTAGAGATATGAAATAATGTTTTTTGGGGAGATGATCCCCAACCAGCTTAATATTTTTTTAGGGAGCTTTGTAATGTTATTAGTTTCCAGAAGTCCCTTACTAAATGGTGAGATATCCTCCATACTTATCCCCCTATGGTGTAAACAAAGGGGTAGATCATCTGTTAGTCTAGCTATTTCAGGTCTTATGTGTTTGGTGTCAATTAAGAGCCAGTACCCTTTGTTAGAAGAGAATGGCTGTTCTGTCATTATCTTCCCTTCACTAATGAAGGAGTTCATCTCATCAGATGACAACCTTCTTAGACCCCCATAGGGTAATTTCTTAGTCATACAACTCCCGTAAAGAGAGTTGTAATCTAAATATAGTAAGAAAGAAGAACTATCCTCCTGAGGGTTAAAAGATGGGTTGACATAGTGGTTGTTAGCTCTGACGTAACTCCTAACTGCAGTTGTAAAACCCCTCGTATGTTTTGTGACAAGAGATTGTGTAACGTGACATCTGCACTTAACTCCAATGATATTTTGCTGCTTTTCAAGAAGCAGTCGTAGGAGTAGCCCGGGAGGCTACAGTAATGAGTCATTTCTAAAGAATAGATATCATTTAGAATTACCCTATGGTGAGTAAAAATGTCAGCTAGTAAGCCTACATCGCACCTCAAATAAACTAGGAGGTAATCCTTTAAGGAGTTACATCCTGTTGCCTCCCATACTAATTTAGAATGCCTATATTCCTCCAAGGTGATGGTTGATTTGTTTAGGGAGCTGTAAAACATTTCAATAGGGGGAAGTGTTGCATCATTAAAGCAGCTGATTTTTGTGGCATATTCATAAGGGAAAAACTGTTTTCCCCCTAAGAGTAGGTTATGACTCTCTTCGGGTAAACCTTCTATCATTGAGTGAGTGAATGTTAAGGGGCTGGCTGAATCAATGTGGGTCTTTGCTAGGGACGAAAGACTGCCCGTAATAAAAGCCAGTGAATCAAGAAATTTAAGGTTGCCTATTTCCACCTTAAGATATTTAGTCCCCTGCCTCATGAGGATATTGCTCTTAATATTTGAACCCATGGCAAACTCCCTCAAAATTAAGCCCATGTCGTAAGACATATTGTGGGCAATTAGGACTAAACTCTCTAGAGCATTCTTGTGGCGAAGGTTGCAGTAATTGCAAAGAGCTCCAATATAATTGAGCTTTTCCCTAAGGTGATCATGATGTTGAACCTTGAAATTGGCGAGGGTAAATACCTCTTCACAAAACTGACAGTGAGTTTGTCTCCTAAAATGAACCATATCCTCAAGAGACATGTCTATTTCATATTTGGGCAGGCTGGATCTGATAATTTCCCATTTGGTGGCAACTCGCTCCATGAAATGTGTGACACTGTCCCCACCAAAATAAGTGAATTTATCAATGACGGAGTGGTTCCTATCAACAATTATATAGCTGTATGCTATAGGCCTATGTATTGCTGTAACAGAACCTAGACAATCCTCAGTACTTAACACGCATTCGAAATCAAAAAATCCTATGTGGGATGGAGGGTAACCTTTCCCTGTATTTTTAAAATGAAGGGTGTCCCCCTCCTGGGGATAAATCATTTTTTGAGTGATGTCGCAGGAAGAAGAGTGATGACTCAGCTCACTAGAATTTTGATATTCTGAAAGACAGCTTTTACAGAAGACTGTCTTTCGCCTGTGGCTGCGAGTAAAGTTCCGTAAAAATCTATTCAAGTCTTTAATAAGACTTACATGAGACTCTCCCAACAATAATAATGGTACTATGTCTGAGTACTGTCTGCTACCGCGACGGCAAAGAGAGACGTGATAGGCACCGTCTGTATGTTTGTGAATTGAATACAAAAAAATGGAGAGTTTATTCCTATTCTCCAATTTAGAGATATCCTCCCATGAGAGAGGGAAGGATAAATGGTCGTATTTAACCATTTTCCTAACCCTAGAGTGAGACTCTACAAGTCTTCCTATACGTTTCCATTTCCATCCTTGTTGTGATGCCCGAAAAGCAGCAATGCATTGAATAATGCATGTTCCATTGTTACCATTGGGGTTTGGGTTGAAGACGTCATGTCGTCCCCTTAAAAAGGGGGATAAGGGACATAATCCCCCAAAACTGACCTTACACTACCATTACAGATAACTATTTTGAGGAAATCAACATTAAATAATATAAAACCACTTCCCTCTGTTTCTGATAGGAGATCCTCCAGACGTGTAATCATATAACCCACCCAACTATCAATAAGATCACCCACCTCCTCAAGAGTTACCAGCCTAGCAGGTGTCGTTATGAAGTGTTCCCTATAGTCATCATCTTCTGTGAGACGTTGTTTTAAAAGTGTTACTTTAACCTCAAGGAGGATTTTGAATGATGAAGTAAAATTGCCATGAGCCGCCAGAGAATTCATGTAATTCTCTATTTCATTGGAGAAAAGGTCTCTAAAGTTGCTTAGGAGACCTACAGGATCTGTGGCAAAGGCTGGGGGGATGGAATATTCCATTCTAGTGAAGAGATCCCCCAGGGCTCCCACCCTATTAATTAAGTGAGGGATGTCTATAACATCCTCCCCTTCTGAGGAATTTCCGTCACTATCTCGATTGTTGTCGAGGGGTCTAAGGCCACTAGGACCCGTTTGAGGGATGTCACCACCACCATCATTATCATCATCACTCATCTCTTCCTCCCCCCCCATTTGCATTGGACTGTCTACCCCCACCACCACCAAGAGGCTATTGTTATGTTGGGCTTTGGGGAGAAGTTCCTCTCCTACCTGCCCCTGAGATGTCTTTACCTGCTTCTGAACTGCCCCTGGAAAAATAATAGTAATAATAATAATAATAATAATAATAATAATAATAATAATAATAATAATAATAATAAAAATCAACACTCCCACACCTACTAAACCCTATGACATAACGTCTCAAGAAAGCTTCTTAAGAAAATAAAACTGGAGAGAGGGTTTATTCACACACCTTGTGGACATGATTGTAGATGTTCAGAGACCAAGTGCTCACACAAAGTGACCCCACAACTGCTGCAGGAGAAAGTGGGGTGAGGCTTCAAGGTGACGTTGCCGCAAATGAGGCATACAAATCCACTCTCTCTGGTAGGTTGGCGATGTTTACTTCCTAACAAGGAAATAGCATATAATTATACACTCTCACTCACTCACTCACTCACTCACTCACACATGAAGATAGGAAACCATCTCAATATTTCTCATTTGAAATAAATACGAAAAAAATAAATAAAAAAACAAATAAATAAATAAGGGCTTACCTCCTCCACAGGTTCTCCTGTGAAGTCCACTAGATTGAACACACAGAGTTTCCCCACAAAGGCGACAACAATAAGTTGTATGCACGAATTGTGGTGATGAGCTCCAACCACAAACGTTACAAATGTTTCCTGGATGTGACATCATCCCCTCTCCTAGGAAAAAAATAAATAAATATATTCTCTCACCAAAACACTCCCTCTCCCTTATAAAACATAATAAAATATATATATATATATATATATACATATATATATATATATAATAATATATATATATATATCTATATATATATATATATATATATATACATATATAATATATATATATATATATATATATAATATATATATATATATATATAATCTATATATATTCTCACTCAAAACAGCCCACTCTCTTTATAGCCCCATTGAAATAGATTTAATTTACTTACATCTTAGGCTGGAAGGGATGGAGGGTGGAAGGTTTCAACACTAGCTGTATAATACTACGGAGGAGGGGTGAGTGGCGTCCTTATATTTGATGATCAAGTGGGGGGGGCGGCGTTGCCACATGCAACACCTCACAGCCCCTCCCCCCTCGTGTGAAAGAGAAGGGTTAGGGTTGCTATGGGGAACTTTTTTTCTCGTCTGGCGGTCATCTCAATGGGGAGTTCGACAAAAAACCCAGGTAGGTTGTCTATGGTCTGCGGAGGGTGCCGCTCCTTGGAGGGTGAATACACAATACATGCAACATCTCGCAGGTCTTGTATGAAAGAGAGGGTTAGAGTTTGCTATAAAGAACTTTTCTTTTCTCTCGTCTGGAGGTCATCTCAAGGGGAGTCCCCCACAAAAAAACCAGGTGGGGGGTGTCTTAGTCCTGATGGGTGAATACACCCTCTCTCACACACACTCACACACACACACACACACACACACACACCACACACACACACACACACACACACACACACACACACACACACACACACACACACACAACACACACACACACACACCACACACACCTCGCTCATATATATATATATATATATATATATATATATATATATATATATATATATGACTGTCCATAGGTAATTGGGGCATTTCTGTGGGAAATATGGAGGAGTGTGCTTCTGCCACAGATGACCAACTTAATATTTTTCATCAACCAGCAAGAATATTTGTAGCTGGTTTTAGCAATTCTGGGAAAACCAGTCTGGTGGAAAATTTATGTGTTAAATACCACTGGAAATTCTCAAAAATTATAGTGTCATCTGCAAATAATACTGAACATCCTCTTTCAAACAACCCCATTTTGCGAAACAAGGTTACTCTCTCCCAAGGTCTGATAAACCCTTTAGAGTATAAGAATCCTTTTTCAAAAGAGTCAGTTTTGTATATAATTGATGACTTATACCTGGAAGCCATTCAGAGTCCAATTATAGCCAATATCTTCACCCGAGGGAGACACGATAATATTTCTGTAATTCTAATTAGTCAAAATTTGTTCCCCCAGGGGAAATATGCCAGGACAATAACTCTGAATTGTACCCATTATATATTAATGAAGCAGAGAGACATAACCCAACTTGAAATTTTAAGTGGACAGTTATATGGGCGAAAAACTATCAATAATTTCGTTGAAATATACCGTCGGGCAATATCCCAGAGAGAGTATGGCTATTTATTGGTCGATCTGACAGTTCCTGAGCCATTACAACTACGAACGAACATTGTCAATGAAGACCAGTGTGAAATTGTTTATCAAATGTGAACAAAAAAATGTCTTTAACGACGCAGAAACGGACAATTCTTACCACCATCTATAATGACATTTCCAGCTTGGGTGGTTTCACAGGATCAATTCAAAAATTGTATAAGGCCGCCAGACTTAAAGACACCAGCATCAGTATTGCAGATGTGCGGGAATTTCTCCGTGGGGAGCGATCTTATACCTTACATAGAAGAAATTTAGTTAGGTTTCCTCGACGGAAAATATTAGCTCCTAAGCCCCGCACCATAATTGCCTGTGATTTGGGAGACTTTTGTAGTTTACAAAAATACAATAATGGTGTTAAATATATTTTGATTTGTGTTGATGTTTATTCTCGTCTAATGCAGACTCAAACTTTAAAAACAAAAAATTCAACTGATGTGGTAGCTGCTCTAAAGAAGATGTTAGAAGCAACCCCACAGTTTCACGGGGTAAGACGAATATTCACCGACCGAGGAAGAGAATTTTACAACAGGACAGTTCAAAATTATTGAATAAGAAAAATATTAAATTATATAGTGTATTTTCGGAAATGAAATCTAGTATAGTGGAGCGTGCCATCAAAACTTTAAAACATAAACTGTATCATTATATGACTCAAGCTAATTCATTACAATACATTCACATCCTCCCAAAAGTTGTGGAGGTATACAATCACTCTTTCCACAGAATACTAAGAAATACCCCACATGCCATTCATAAGTTGCAAAACATTGAAGATATACGAAGACAGTTTAAGGTCATGTATTTAAACAATAACTACCCGTTAACCGCCATCAGTCCACAACTGGAGGTTGGACAGTATGTACGACTAGCAAAGCGAAGGAATATATTTCACAAGGGCTTTTGGCCCCAAAATACAGAAGAAATATTTCAGGTGACTCATATCGACAGAACACAACCAATCCCAACCTACAAAATCAAAGATTTAACCAACGAGGCAATCAGTGGTATGTTTTATGAGCAAGAATTGATTCCAACATCCCTTCCAGACTATTTTCCCATAACGATATTACAGTCTAGGAAGACATCGAAAGGACACAGAGAATATTTCGTCAAGTGGAGAGGCTACCCAGAATCCTCCAATTGCTGGATTAGAGCTCAAGACATCGTCAAATTTAAAAAAATGACAGTTCATCAGGACTCTCTCGTAGAGAAACACCATCAACTGTTATTTTTATTAAACAATTTATCGCCCAAGAAGCGGAATAAACTAATCAAGGCTTTAAAACGACAGGAAATTGAATCAATTTGTGAAATTTTTGCCAATTTTCTGAAACGAAACATCCCAGTTCAACCTCAGATAATTAATGGACTACAGAGGTATCAGAATGACATTCGTTCTGTAGCACGTAAGAGAACTCCTCTCTACAAAAAGAAAATCATCCTGACCTCTAGAAGAGGTGGAGCCATATTGGCAGCTCTGTTACCTTTGGCTGTATCGTTAATTTCCTCTCTAATAAAGTAATTACGTAAGAAGAGAAAAAATGGTGAAAGAATATTGCCTAGTACCACGACTCGTCGCTGAAAAATATTTATTTAATAAAAACGAGAGTACTCCATCACCTCTTAATGAGGTGGCTCCACCCTCCCCCGCCAGTAATAGAGGTGGAAATAAGTCCTTCTCTTTAAAAAACGAAAGCAAATGGGGCAATTCGGCTAATAATGTTGGTGGTAGCTGTAAACACCTTGACTGTGAGTCTAGCGGTGGCGATGGTAGAGTGGGGGGAGAGGCCACTCCCCCCTCACCCCCAGCAAGAATAACAACTTGCGGCCGGGGTTGCCACAGTAGCTCCTTTGAACGTTATAACCCTACCTACCGTGGGGGACTGGTCAGACCACCTTTAAAGACATTGCCCGCCCCCCCGCCGCGCCGGCCGCCGCCGCGCAGGTGCCCGCCGCGGGGTTCTTTCAACAAAAAACGCGGGACAGGTGCGACCATCGTCCTTTAAAAAAACAAATAAAAAAAAGGATACATCCATTCTACCGCCCGAGATGCGATTAGCTGTTGCTGGGCCCACTCTCCACAAGCCACCACCACTACCACCCCCCCAAAATCCAAGTCTGGACAACTTAATAAATGTGAATTTTAAAATAGGGGAAATTCCTCACGTCAAAACATTACTGAACATGTTTGAACAAAACAGCCAACAGGTGGTATGGGATAGTCACGGGAATTTATTAAAGCCTGTGCAAAATTTAATATTTTAGATATAATTAAAACTTTAGCCTTTACTAAAGGACAATTTAGGGCGGCTGACAAGACAGATGTAAGGATTTTACTGAAGGTGGCTGGCATAGACCCATCCTTTATACGTAATTCTCGCGCCAGAACGCAGTTAAAGGGGGAAGGCTATTCATAGGAGACCCCATTGGGAACCGTATTGAAAAGCCTATATGAGTCACTTCTTAATCATCATTATATTCAGTTGTGTATCCACCATGGAGCGAGCTTCAACCCCCCTCCGACGGTAGAGGAGGAAGAAAATCGCCCCTATTGAAGCGTTTGGTTGCTACTCAACGTTACTACAAGTTGTCGAACACAAAAGTAGATTGATATCTGCTTATGGGATTGTTACGACCGTCTTGTGTTGAGTGCCCCCCAGAACGGTTTTTTAAGTCATTTGGTT
>WNGS01163425.1:0-16855 GCA_020271785.1 Procambarus virginalis | reverse complement strand
ATACTTTTGAAATGTGTAGTATAGCTTGCAGCATAATGGAGCATGGTGCGGGCTTGTTATATTTCCACAGGTATTATACCTGTATTAATCTGGTCATTTTGGACCAAATAATTGCACTGTTCATTTGTGGAAGTTGCTAGATGTCATCTTTTAATATTCATATTATTATTATTTCCTTTAATTAAGCATGTGGCATTGTAACTTACATTATTTACATATTGCAGTTATATTTTAGTTTTTATTTACATCCATGTAAGAATGGTTGTTTGTCTCATTTGTGAAATTTTAAGTAAAATTACTTGTTTACCATCCTTTCCTGGATGAAGGCAGAAGCAAGGTATTGTGAGTAGAGTGTCGGGAGAACCTCAGTTTGCTGGAGTAACTCAGTGAGGGAACTCATGTCTAATAAGTCTGTTAACGCTTAATCTAGTTTCGTTGTAGTAGATTACTTTAACTGGAAACAATTGATTTATATTATTGTGTTGATTTATCATCTAATATTATTGTGATACATATATATACAGAGCACCACTTGGTTCCCGAACTGTAGTTATCTGAAACTTCCAGTTTCCCATTGGGTTTGGGTTGGGGAGTCACGCTACGCGAACTAAGTTCGGGTACGAAGCAGTCCGCCAAGCCTCACACCGGCCAGGGTTGGGGTTACCCTACACGTTACCAAGTTCGGGTAAGGAAGCGGTCCGCCAAGCGTCATGCCGGCCTATTGTGGTGTGTGGGTGGGTGGGAGATAGTTTAGTTTCTTGAGGTTATCTTGAGGTTATCTTGAGATGATTTGGGGCCTTTAGTGCCCCCGCGGCCCGGTCCTCGACCAGGCCTCCACCCCTAGGAAGCAGTCCATGACAGCTGACTAACACCCAGGTACCTATTTTACTGCTAGGTAACAGGGGCATAGGGTGAAAGAAACTCTGCCCATTGTTTCTCGCCCGTGCCTGGGATCGAACCCAGGACCACAGGATCACAAGTCCAGCGTGCTGTCTGCTCGGTCGACCAGTTTGCCCACTGACCGTGTCGGGCGCCACCACTCTAGTGCCTGCTACTCTGTGAAGTCACAGATTCACTGCCTATTGTTCCCATTGTTTGAATTTGTCACGAGACTGAGTGTTCATTCTGTGACTTTGTTTTACATATCAGCACAATCAAGGAACATCCGTGCACCATGTCGGCTCTAAATGGCACGCATTGTGTCAGTGAAAGCATCAACAAGCAGGTTACATAAAAGAAAGAGGTCAGTGATGACATTTGAGAAGAAAGTTGAAATAATTAAGAAGGTGGAGAGCGATGTCCCGAGAAGTGTCGTGTGCTCTGAATGTGGGATTAGCAAAAGTACTCTTTTTGATCTTAAGGCTAAACCTATCTCTTTTTACTATTTCTCTAAAAGTGAAAGTTGTAAGGCAATACGAAATAGAAAGGTAGTAAGTAAAGCAAAGGTGGAGAGTGTTGATAATGCAGTGTGGGAGTGGTACAGAGGCCTGAGGTGACGAAGACGCCATTGGCAGGCTGGCTACTCGTGGAAAGGCATGTGAATTTCACCAAGCAATGAAAATTACTCAAAAGTGTGTATTCAGTGATGGATGACTCAGAATCTTTATAACCCGTCATAGCATTAGGTTCATTAAAGTACATGGTGAAAGATAATCTGCTGATATTGTTGGTGCTGATGAGTATGCAAGTAAATTTGTGGAGATGGTACAGAAACAAAATTTATCTCCAGAG
Organism: Procambarus virginalis; assembly: GCA_020271785.1. NCBI lineage: Eukaryota > Metazoa > Arthropoda > Malacostraca > Decapoda > Cambaridae > Procambarus > Procambarus virginalis. The sequence goes on along the minus strand of WNGS01163425.1, from coordinate 15,124 downwards.
CAAATTTATAATGCTGATGAGACATGTTTGTACTGGCGTATGCTACCCACAGACACGATGGCTCGTAGTGGCGAGGACAATCCTTCAGGTGGTTATAAACAACAAATAGAGAATTTCTTTGGGTTGCTGTGCAAATGCAGCTGGCACACACAAATTAAAATTACTTGTGATTGGAATTAGCAAAAACCCGAGGGCTTTAAAGTCAGCTAGGTGCCTCCCTGTGATTTATAAGGACCAGCCAAGTGTGTGGATGTCTCTAGTAATATTTGTTGAGTGGTTTAATAAGAACTTTGTACTAGAGGTGAAGGAGCACCTGAAAAGTGTTGGTCTCCCGCAAAACAGCAAAGTTGTGCTGCTGCTAGATAATAGTTCAACGCATCCACGAGGTGATGAGCTAGTAAAGGGCAATATCATTGGAACGTTCTTACCACCCAATGCAACTTCAGTGATCCAACCCATGGATCAGGGAATAATTAAAAACCTTAACCCCTTAACTGCACGGCCTCCAAATATGACACCCCCCCCAGTGCACAGGAAATAAAATCTCTGGAAAAAATTTTCTGTTTTTAAAGTGTCAAAACCCCTTCCCTGAATAAGGGTATAGTAACAGAAGGTCGAAATTGTAAGTACTTTAGTTACTATGGGGTCCGTAAGTTCGTGCGTGACGTCATCATTCCCTGGTCGCCCATGGCATACACCCCCAGGGCCGGTAGGGTGCTCAGGGCAGGTTGTTGCCGTGTTGCCGTGAATATATTTTTGTTCCTTTTCTGCGCACAGTTCCAAATACATTTTGTATGCTTTTACGTGCCAGTCCTATGTATATTGAACATGTACACTATATTATGGCAGTAGAACATCCGTACTGTCCGAAGACACTGTTATGTGCATGACACTTGTGTACACATATGTGGCACATATTTCCATTGTATTATGCTAATTTATTTATATATACATTCTATTTACACACTATACACTATCACACACTATATACATTTGCCATGAACACACTCAGAGCTCCGCATCAGCTGCCACACCCTCACTCCTCCAACATCCAGTCTCTCCCTCACTCCTCCAACATTGCTCCTCCCACCATACTGTTATTGTTTGTATTACACTATTTACACATGTTATGTATACCTATCTACATGTTTTATTCACCAGAACTATGCAAGTAAGCCGGTATTGTGTCCAAACTTTACAGTGGCCACCATACACTGCATGAGAAATCACACGGCAGCCAGCAGACGATGCTACTATTACGTCACCTTCCTTGCCAAAATAGCTCCTTCCAACATACTCCTGTTGCTGTTACTACACTATATACACACATTGTATATACCCATGTACAAATGTGTTCACCATATCGAACCACTAAGCTAGTATGATGAGCAAAACAAGAGTGGCTGCCACACACACTGACGCTACTTTGATTCTCTCCCTCACCACAATTACTCCTCCCACAATACTACGTACAGTGCTTATTATCACCACAATCCTGGTATTATCACAATACTGGTCACTAAATCCGGTAAATACATAATTGACCACAAGTTTATTTTGTAAAGGAACCTAAGAAGTCGTTTGAAGATTCCTAGATGGACAAAATAATGCTGTGGTGCTGTGGCCAGCGGTGTGAACATTGTGAACAGCATTGAATCGCTAATATTTGAACATTGTACACAGTCATTATCACACTCAGGCTCTTCTGTAATACTATCATGGCTAAATAATACAATTTATATATATATTTTGACATTATTAGGTGATGCTGTGGTCACAAGCTGAACAGCAGGTCTGTGAGCTCATGCTGCAGCGCCGGCCTTGGTTGCTCACTCACTACTGAGGCTCTCACACCTGGAAATGTGGACCACGATTTTTTTTAAAGATGGCATCTGTTTACAAGAGCCCTGAGGAAGCTGATGTGAACCCCATGTAGCCGCGGGAGTTTTGAATGGAACGTGAAAAATACAAATACCCGAAGGCAAGTAGTGCACCCCAGACGTGGCCTGCAGGCATGTTGTGCAGTTAAAGGGTTAAACACCACTACAAGAGGATGTTTGCCAGATATCTTAATAATCAGCTAGGAACAATTATGGACTTTTATAAAGTCTTCACAATTAAGTCAGCTATCTGGACTATTGCTAGTGTATGGATGAGGTACAGTAGACAACACTAAGAAATGGTTGGAAAAAACTTTGGCCCACGTCAAGTCTGTTTCCTGAGGAAGATGACGAGGCAGTTCTTGAAGGATTTGTGGCGAAGAAAGTTAGCGAGAGGAAAAAATTAAGAGAGGAACGCCTATGTCAAGGGGATTAAGTCCCCCGAGTTGAGAGCAGAACTTGTGACTGAAACAATAGAAGATGACATAGATAGGCGGATAGATTTTGATGAAGAAGCCCCAAACAATCGAAACATGACTAATGATGAAATTATAGAATTAGTATGTGCAGCAAAAAAGCCAGAAGAGTGCAATGAAGTGCAATCAAAGAGTGCAATTGCAAAAAGCCAGAAGAGTGCAATCTCCAAGATGGAGAGGAAGAGGATAAAGAAACATTAAAGGAAAAATGTAATATGGAAAAAGTTTAGCAATATTTTGAAGGCATTCTGGCATTTATAGACATGAGTTACAGCGAGTTTGAAACTAAGGACATGATGAGTCAGTACAATTTGAATATGAAGTTTTTAAAAAGAAGATAAAAGGGAATGAAACAAATGTCAATTAAAGAGTTTTTTGCAATGGCTTCCAAGAAAGCTCGCATTGCATCACCTGCACCCGACTCATTGCATGTTGACCTAGTCAACCCAGCAACTTTAGTCAACCCAACAACTTTAGTCAACCCAACAACTTTAGTCAACCCAACAACTTTAGTCAACCAACAACTTTAGTCAACCATCAACTTTAGTCAACCCAACAACTTCAGTCAACCCAACAACTTTCAGTCAACCCAACAACTTTAGTCAACCCAACAACTTCAGTCAACCCAACAACTTCAGTCAACCCAACAACTTTAGTCAACCCAACAACTTCAGTCAACCCAACAACTTCAGTCAACCCAACACCATTAACATCCACCACCACCTCTTCCATGTAAATAACTATGCTTCATCAACATAAGCAGATCAGGACTTCACTTATTGGCGAGTACAAACAAAATATGGTTGCATTTATGCTATGAACCTGTCGACTTTTTCTCCTAGAGTTTTTTCGATAAATTTTTTATAATTTTCTGGGGGGAGCCCCGTCGGCTCCCCAGAGCTTTACCTGGCTGATATGCTAATGTCAGACTTTGGCATCAGTCATGTGTATAGAGTTCTAGGGCCTACCGGGGACCACGGCCAGAACCTGGCACCCTCAGAGAGGCAAGGGGAGCAATGGCCTATAAAAACCCCCGTGTGGTTGGAAGCATTCTATGTCTGCCATCGACCGGGTCAAGCATCCAGAAAGGTAAGCATTCCAAAACAAACCCCTATTCTGGTTAAAATTGCTACCTAAAGCCAAACTAGTGGATAAAACTCCCCAACAGAAAACAAGCAAACTAGTATGACGTCACACGTCACCACGCCGTTGTCTGCGCAGCTCCCCCCTCCCCGGGAGGGGGAAGGGGGAGCCCCAGACCTCCCACGCCTGCTATCCACCCATCAGTTCTTCGGCTGATGCTATTGCACCGGTTGTGTGCTCCGGCTCCAGTAGTTGTTTCAGCACTGTACTAGAGTGTGGTGTCTGTCTTCTAGGTGGTGCGTGAGCCGGGAGTGATTCTCCAGTACTCGGGCTGCATGCGCCTAGGGTTCCCTTCCCTAGGTGCCCTGTAAGTACTGCCCTTGGGGCTTGGGGCCACCTTCCACAAGTTCCTTGGGTCCTGCTCCTGCTAGGCCGTTTACTGCTTGGTTTTCGGCCGCTCTTTATGTGCTCGGGTGTTCTGTTTCCCTTGTTCGCCTTAGGGTAAGGGGCTGGGTACTGTGCAGCTTGTCTTTACCAATTATGGCAGCGGCTCTGTTCCTCTTGGGTACGCTGTCCTCTTGCGGGGTTTTCTTTTTCTTTTTGTTTATCTGCCTGGTGGGAGGTCTGCCTTCATTCTTGCCCTTTGTGTCCCTTGTGTTCTGAGTATTTTCTGGTGGCCCCCTGCTAGGTCCCCGTGAGTGTACACGTCCCGGGGGTCAGCTCTTAGAAAGTTGTTTGGTAGCTTTGGGTGCCGGTTAGCAGTACCCTGCCTGGGATTACCTGAGCGCGAGTCCTCTTATAGTAAACACTCAGGACCCTGGGAAACACCTGGGAGCGCGCGGGTCCGATGGATGTGACCTCAGAGTCCCCCCTCGCTTCCAGTGAGTTTGAGGGTTGCTCTCACCTTTGTCTCTGGGTGACTCTCTGTTTTGCCTCCGTCTGCTGCCTGTGGGGTCGGTGACACCTTCGACCCGAAGTCCTGCAAGTTTTGTTGCTCGTTGTGGTTCGGTTACCCAGTTGTGCTGACTGAGCGGGTGCGGGCAGCAGGGGCGTTGCACTTTGAGCCTTGGTGGTGGCAATGCTCTCGTTTGTTTGCCCCCAGGAGCTTCGTTTCCTTCCACGCCCCCTTGTCTTTCCTCTGGATCCCCCCTTCCTACTGCATCCGGTTCCTTACCGTCAGTAGGTTCGGGGCGGGTTTGATGGTTTTGAGACTCGGGCAGTCTCGGGGGAATTCCCCTTCCGGTGTAGTGACGGGAGCATTTTAGCCTGTTCCTCCAGCTGTGTTGTAAGAGTCTGCCAGTGGGCTCCCTTCCTTAGTGTTTTCGCGTCTGCCCCGGTTTTCTGGTACAGCCGGGGTTTTGGGGGACAGCTCGGCCCCAGGCCCTCCGTGTAGGTTCCCGGGGCTGGGGAGGGGCTGACTTGGGGAGCCTTGGCCCCGTAGACCCCGTGGGGGTTTTTCTCTCCCCTCATGGCGGGGCTTGTGGTTACGCGGAGTGGGGTTTTTCCTCCCCACTCGCTGTACGTGTTGTTGGGCGTCGGCCCCTCCCCGGGCTCGGTTCCTTGGCCTTTGTGTCGGTTGGTTCTGTCCTGTGGGTGGATGCTCCCCCTCCCTTTTTTTGGGACGGTGTCTTCGTTATGTTTCCCCATTCTTGGGGTTCTACCTGACTTCTGGTTTCGGGTGCACCTGTGCCTTTGTGTGCCTTCGGGACTAGTGTTGGCTTCTGTGTTCTCGAGGGTTTGGGAAGGTTTCCACTACTTCCCGCGTTATTGGAACGTCTGTCGGCTCCTCGTCCGGATCGCCGTTTTGGGCTACTTGTAGCCTGGTTAGGCTGTTTGTGGCCCGGTTGGGCTACTTGTAGCCCTGTTGGGCTACTTGTGGCCCGGTTGAGCTGATCGTTGCTGGTTGGGTTCCCTTTTGGGCTCTGTCTTCTCTTTGCTGGCCGGTTTTGTTGTTCCTGCTTCTTCTTTCGGCTGCTTTTCTGGTGCAGTAGTCCTGGTTGGCGCCTTCCCGCAGAGCGGATTGTGCGGTTCGGCCAGCATGTCATGCGCATGCGCCATGGAGTTTGTTTTGGTCTGGACGGTGTGTTTTAGTGCTGGTGTTTTGTGCCCTTTTTTCTCAGGTGCTTTGCCTCTCGCTCTTCTCCCTTGCTCCGGTATGTGCCCCTTCGCTCCGGGGGTGTCCTGGTTTCCAGCTGTGGGGAGGACGCCGAGGTTTTCCCTGCGTCATGGGTGTGGGCCGCCTCCTTCGCCTCTACCCTGCTCTCCTGCGTGTTTGGCTCTGGCTTCTTACCTGGCGGTGCTCCCAGGATCTTCTGGGCATTGTTGGGTCATGTCACGTTCGTGCCTCCGTTCGACAGGTGAGTTTCTGTGGTCTGGCGTCTTTTGCCCGGCGCTGGATACGGAGATGTTTATATACCTACCTTTATTTAGGTATATACAGTATCCACTCAATTTAACTGCCTCTTTTATCCGATCTGCCGGTATTAACGGCGGTTTGGGAGACCGGATCTGGAGCCTCCTATACTGGTCTGGCGGTCGATATTACCGACGGTTGGTATTGGTTTTGTTGTGGCTCGGCATCCCCTCACATGGCGACCAGGCCACCGACCTGGATTGTCCAGAGTCGTATATTACATCTTAATTTTCTTTTAAAATGATTCAGTTTAATGATGAAAATTCTAAATTATTATTAATAAAATATTTTGAAAGTTTTTATTAAGCAAAAGTCTTGTTTTCTTATTAATACCTTTTATAGTATAGGCACTAGGCATATTTTTTCCCACGGACCTAGAATGTACTCCGCTGGGCCAGTGTTCCCATTGTTTACTGTGAACTCGTGCGGCTAGCTTCAATTGTGAAGAATATTACTGTACTGTTAATTGTGATCTTCTTTTAATTTACAAAATGCCAGAAGTTACCCAAAGGAAGCGCCTGACGGTTGCACCAGAGCTGGAGTTAATTAAGAAACTCGATAAAAGATATTCTCATGCACAAGCAGCAGCAGAGTTTAACATCGGGAAAAGTACAGTAAGTGACATCAAGAAACAGAAGGATACTCTATTAAAATATGTAAGCACAACAGAGTGTGCTACTTCTGGTGCTGCAAGTTCGAGAAAAACAGTAAAGTCTGGTCAGTATCCACAATTGGATGCTGCAGTGTATAAGTGGTTTATTCAGCACTGCACAATTGGCATGGCAATAAGATTTGAAGAGCTTAAAGTTGCAGCAAGTAAACTTGCCATTCAATTAGGTATAAAGATTTCAATTCAAGTGATGGGTGGATTGGAAGATTTAAGGCTCAGCATAACATTTCAAACACCAAAAAAATTCTGGTGAGGCGTCAAGTGCGGATCCCACTAATGTTGATTCATTCATAAATTAAACGAGTACATTATCAGTAATAATTTAACCCTCAAACCGCTAGGGGCCCAAATGGAATTCACACCCACAGGCGCAACAAAAAAAAAAAATCCAAAAAATTCTTTCGTCTTATAGAAGTGTTTACTTTTGTTCCCTGATCACAGAAAAAAAAAATAACAAAAAAATCGTTGGTTGTATATTTTAGCCGCAGTAGGGTAGGGAAGTGTAGCAAAAAGGGGTGTTGGCAGAGCCTTCGCCAGACGAGGTCTACTCCGCCCGAGCTGTCAGACGGCAGTTGCCACAAATATATTATTTCCTAATTATTTCAATGCCTCTGATTGATTTTTTCTTAAGTTTTTTTTTGCAGTAATACTATTCCATACAGTGAATTGTGGTATAGTTATATTATAAAATGTGTGAACCATTGCTGTACTCAAAATTGTGGTGTGCATATAAGTGATTCAATTATTATGTTCATAAAATAATAAACAAATAGTTTTGCTGTTGTTACACTATATACCAGGTATATATAAGTACAGTGGTACCTCGGAATGCGAGTGTCCCTGTATGCGATTTTTCGGAAGACGAGCAGGATTCCTCGAAATTATGTCTCGGAACGCGAGGGTTACCTCGGGACGCGAGTTTGTTGATACACGTACAGGCCGACCTAGCGCGTGTCGATCGGCGATCGTCCCCCCCGCCCTCGCTCCTCAGTTTACCATTGTCTCGCGCCAGTGACTATCCCACATCAATTCTTCACCTGGATTTTCAGTGTTTTGTTGGATTTTTGGTCATTTGACTATACAGTTTGTTATTATATATCTCACCATGGGTCTCAAGAAAGCCATTGATAAGGTTCAACCTAAGAAAATAGCTGTGAGTAGAGGCAGTAGAGGATGTCCCTCCTTGATTAAGAAAATGTGTGAAGTATGGGAAGAACTGCAAAGTTTTGTTGAAAAAAACTCACCCAAATAAAGCTGTAGCAGGCCGTTGCATTGACCTTTTAAATGATAATGTGATGTCTTACTACAGACAAGTGTTAAAATGTAGGAAAAACAAGTGTCTTTAGAGAAATTCTTAGTAAGACAAGCAAGTCGTAGTGGTATGCAGGCAAAATGTGCCAGTGTTTGCATACCAGTGAAGTCCTCACTGCCTGATGTGATAATGGAAAGGGACTCCCCTTCCAAACAGTAACTCCTCTCCTCCTCCCCCCTCCTCACCATCTTCCATACGCCTACAGCATTCAAGAGCAAGGTAAGTAATAACTTGAACATAGTTTTGTAGGTTTATTTAGATGAATTAGGTATAAAAATTTAGTTTGATATGGGGTTTTTGGGTAGTCAGGAACGGATTAATTCATTTCCCATTATTTCTTATGGGGAAATTAGCTTCAGAATACGAGTTTTTCGGAATAAGAGCTGTCTCCAGGAACGAATTAAACTCTTAAACTGAGGTACCACTGTATCTGCATGTATTGTTCACCATAACGAACTACTAAGTTGGTCTTGTGAGTCAAAAAGCAACGAGGAGTGGCCGCCACACACCAGCGAGCCACTCACTGCCACGCCCTCCCCAACACCACCTCACTCACCCTCATTACCTCCCACAATACTGTTTTTGCATTTATTCACTATACACAGACGTTATATATACATATTACATGTTTTGTTTACCATAACTGTACATCTAAGCTTGTATGGTGAGTAAAGGCACAAAGACGTAGCTACTCCACAGGTAGCTGATCGGCGGCCACCTTCAAGGCCAGACGCACTAATATTTCTCCTCCAACAATATTGGTTGTGGTGTTATTACGCTATATACACACATTATATATAAGTATCTACCTGTTTTATTTATTCACCATACCTGTACAAATAAGCTGGTATGGTGCCCAAAGACCATAGTGGCCACCAGTAAACAACATGCCAAGTCGTGCAGACGACGCTCCTCTCTCACCAAAATGGCGGCTCCCAACCTACTCCTCTCGCTGTTATCTCACACTATACACACGTTATATGTAAGTATCTACATTTGTGTTCACCATAGCGAACCACTAAGCTGGTATGGTGAGTGCAGTCAATAATGGTGGCCACACACAGTCAGATGACGACGCCCACAACCCTCCCTCCCAGCCGTACTCCTCCCTCCATCGAGCAAAGCGCTAAATATCTCCACAATCAAGCTGTTATCAGAATCCTGGTCAGTTTTATCAAATTCAGGGGGCTTCAGTAATACTATCACTGCTAAATAATAGCAGTATCACTTATATTTTGGCATTTGTAGGCGATGCTGTGGTCACAAGCTGAACAGCGGTGCTGTGAGCTCGTGCTGCGTGCACCAGCCTTGGTGGCTGGCACAATACTGACGCTCTCACACCCAAGAATGTTGGGCTGGATTTTTTTTCTAGGTGGCATCTGGCAACTATCAGTCGTGGCTGTACTATAGCTGCCCCTATCCCAGCGTTTAAATTATAGTGCTAGACACGAAATCATATATAAATGATGTGCGCGGTTTTGGTTTTGTCACTGATATCATTTATATATGATATGCGCGGTTTGAGGGTTAAGCAAATATCAAGTATAAAGTGCTGACGAGACAGGGTTTAGTGGCGAGCTGTACCAAGTACATCCTTAACCAGTAGGATGCAGGAAAATATTCCTGGACGAAAGATAAGCAAGGAACGACTCTCAGTCTTGCTCTGTGCTAATGCTGATGCCTCTCACAGGACAAAATGTGCCGTGGTAGGTAAGTCTAAAAATCCTTGAGCCTTAAAAAATATAATGCAAGCACTACCCGTAATATATTACAGTTCTAAGAAATCATGGTTTAATCAAACAATATTTACGAACTGGTTTGAAAACCACTTTTGCAAAGAAGTTAGAGAATTCCAGATCAACAAATGTGGAATAAAGGCCAGTGAGGTTAAGGCATTGTTGCTGCTAGATAATGCCCCTGCTCATCCCATTAGCAAGTTAATTTCAAGGGATGGCAGAATAAAATGCATGGCACTTCCACCAAACACAATATCCTTGATCCAGCCCATGGACCAAGGTGTTATTCTTGCTGCTAAACGTATGTACCAAACAGCAATGCTTGAAGATGTTTTAGTTGTTTTACCTAGCAAGGAAGATGAATTGACAGGAAAGGTTACAAGGGCTCAAAGAACACTAGAAAATCTAAAAAAGCACACAATCAGGGAAGCAATATTCCACTGGGCTAGGCTTTGGAATAAAGTGAAAGAAACCACACTAATAAATTCAGGGAAGAAACTGTTAACAGAGAGGCCTAGATGTGACGCAGCAGTATCTGATAGTGAATTTAAAGGTTTTGAAAATGAAGCCAATGATTTTGAAGGGGTTGAAGAAACGGTCCAAACAATGTTGCTCCAAGCTGGTCAGGGTGTACAAGTGGATGATATTAATGAATGGTTAGAAAATTATTACGATCCTGGTTATGAATTGTTAACTAAAGAACAGATTGCGCAAAGTGTTCTCGGAAAATGACTCTGATGACTCTGATGATGACTCGGACGATGTTGGTGAGGCTCTGCCTAGAGGCGTCGGATATCAGAAAAGATTGGAACAAATTGAGGAACTCATTGAATATTAAAAAAAAAGTAAACATGAGGTTGTTGGAAATTTTTATGTACACTTTACAGCCTTTAAGCAATGTCTCAGAACGTTAGCCAGAGAAAATCAGATTCTGACAAAAATAGATAAATTCATGATTTCAACGATTCGTGAAAAATCTTCGTTTACAAGCCATGCTGCACCCGCCGATGCAGAATTCCCATCGACAAGTCGTGGAGCATCCGCCAGCAACGAATGCTCTGCAAGCCATGCTGCACCAGCCGATGCTGAATTCCCATCGACAAGTCGTGGAGCATCCGCCGGCAACGAATGTTCATCAAGTCATGCTGCACCCGCCGATGCTGAATTCCCATCAACAAGTCATGGAGCATCCGCCGGCAACGAATGCTCTACAAGCCATGTTGCACCCGCCGATGCTGAATTCCCATCGACAAGTCGTGACAAGTCATCCACTAACGATATAAAATATAATTGAAAAGGCATATAAATTTGTGTAAAAAGTGTTGATAGAGTACAGTATTGTAAGTGTTAATGATTAATTAAGTCTAGACAGAAAGATACTGTACAGTGTAAATATACAGTAGAAATAATTGTCAATAGTGAAGTAGAATTAGAACTCATGTGAATTAGTAGTAAGCCTAGCTGTTGTGTGAAGTGAATGCCTGAAAATAAGTGTACATACTGTATGCACCCTGTATACAATATAAACATTATAAAACAAGTGCTGCAGAGGATGACGTAATCTTCACAGATTCGTAATCTTCAGCTTCATTAAAAGTAAGTCAATTTACCAATTTTATTATAGTATTACAAGATATTAATTGTTTTTTTTTCAACAAAAGCTACATATTAGTCTCTGCAAATGTCTATTCTATCGTTAGCAGAGAAAAGGTGAGCTCAAAATATTTTGTCTAGGCTAGCTCTCAGTGACAATGTTGTGTTTCTGGCGCTTGAACTCATATATTAAATTATTTGATTATTGTATTTAAATAAATCGAAGGACCACCCATTTTTGAGAAAAGAGGGAAAACGAATAATAGTGATCATTAGAATGACACTAGAGAACCAGTGTCTATGGAAACTAATTAAATGAATAATCACTTGAAAGTAATGAATAGACTGTATTATTAATTAATTAAAGTCAAAGCTCCAATATCAACATTGGGGGGTATTTCTAGAAGTTCATATATATCTAGGAACCAGTGTGGTTTGTCACTAGTTCATTGTTGAGTTAATAACATAGTAAATCTAAACTACAATAGATTCAACAGTATCCGCTCAATTTAACGGCTTCTTTTATACCGATCTGCCGGTAATAACGACCGGTTTGGGAGATTGGTATCTGGACCCTCATATACCAGCCTGGTGGTCGATATTACCGAAGGTCGCTATTGAGTTTGTTTGGCATCGGCGGGCCCTCATGTGGCAACAGGCCACCGACCTCCAGGCCTTGAGGGAGGGGTGGGAGGCAGTGATTGATGGAAGGAGGCATTGAGGGGGAGAGGCAGGGAGAGTGTTGGGGATGGTGGTGAGGGTGGTAGGGAGAGTGTTGGTGGTGGTAGTGAGGGAGGCAGGGAGAGGAGTGGTGTTGAGGGAGGCAGGGAGAGGGGTGGTGTTGAGGGAGGCAGGGAGAGGGGTGGTGTTGAGGGAGGTAGGGAGAGGGGTGGTGTTGAGGGAGGTAAGGAGAGAGGTGGTGTTGAGGGAGGTAGGGAGAGGGGTGGTGTTGAGAAAGGTAGGGAGAGGGGTGGTGTTGAGGGAGGCAGGGCCTCCCTCCTCACGGAGTCAGGCCTCCTCACGGAGTCAAATGCAGTATTTGGAGCTTTCACAGAAACCCATGCAGGGGAATTCTTGGACAGTGAGATCTGGATTCCAGGATATAACCTATACAGGTGTGACAGGCAAATTAGGTCACATGGAGGAGTGGGTCTGTATATTAGGGAAGACCTTGTGTGCTCGGAGCTCCTAAACGTTACAAATGAGGTGGTAGAGGTACTGGGATTAAAAATAGAGAAAATAAATTTAGTGATTATTCTAATATACAAACCGCCAGATGCAACGGCTGAGGAATTCACAGAACAGATAAACAAAATAGAGAATAGCCTTGATAATTTGGAGAACCCAATACCTGATATTATCTTCTTAGGTGACTTCAACTTGCCTAGTCTCAGGTGGAGAATAGCAAACAATAATATTATACCAGGGAATCTATCAGGACCTAACCAACCACAGATTAGAGAACTACTTAGATTCTGTGACAAATTTTCACTCACTCAGCAGATATCGGAGCCAACGAGAAATAAAAATATTCTCGATCTGGTCTTTACGAACAATGAAGACATTATCAGAGACATTACGATATCAGATACCACATATTCAGATCACAAGCTCATTGAAGTGCAAACTACCATCAATACTCAGAATAGACCTAAAACGTTGATAAAGCGAGAGGGGCTATTCAGTAAATTCAATTTTAATAATAAAAGGATAGACTGGGAGATAATAAACAGGGAACTTAAAAACATTCCATGGGAAACTGTTTTAAGTAATAAAAGTCCTACAGAAGGAATAGAAAAACTGACTTCGGAAGCGTATCAAGTCTGTCTGAAACATGTTCCTTTGAGGAAAGCCAGAAAGAGATCCAACGTAGAAAGAGAACGCAGAAGACACTATAAACGCAGGAAAAGAATAACGGAACTGCTTATGCAGACACGAATTTCCCGTCAAAGAAGGAATAATTTAAATAGGGAGATTGAAGAAATCGAGCGGAAATTGAAACACTCATATGAAACTGAAGAAAGGCAGTTAGAACAGAAAGCAATTCAGGAAATAAAGAAAAATCCAAAATACTTCTTCACATATGCGAAATCAAAAGCAAAACTACTGCCAGTATTGGACCTATTCGTACAAGTGAAGGTTCATACACGGAGGATGACAAAGAAATTAGTGAAATCCTAAAAAAGCAGTATGAGGACATGTTTAGCACTCCAATAAACAACATGAAAGTAGAAGATCCAGACAATTTCTTTATGCGGGATATCCAAACCCCTGTAAATATAACTGATATCAACACGAGCGCACTAAATTTTGAAAGAGAAATTGAAAACATGCCCATGCACTCGGCCCCAGGTCCAGACTCATGGAATTCAATATTTATAAAGAAATGCAAAGTGCCGGTAGCACAGGCACTCAGTATAGTGTGGAGGAAGAGCTTGGACACGGGAGAGATACCAGATGCACTTAAAGTGCAGACATAGCCCCTCTACACAAGGGAGGGAGCAAAGCATTGGCAAAGAATTATAGACCAGTTGCACTGACATCGCACATAATAAAAGTATTTGAGAGAGTGATTAGGAGTCAGGTCACCAATTTCATGGAGACCAATGACCTTCACAACCCAGGCCAACATGGATTTCGAGCGGGAAGATCGTGCCTCTCACAGCTACTTGAGCACTACGATAAAGTCACTGAGGCATTAGAAGAAAACAGAATGCTGATGTGATATACACGGACTTCGCAAAGGCTTTCGATAAATGTGACCATGGCGTGATAGCACACAAAATGAAGTCAATGGGAATAACCGGTAAAGTAGGACGCTGGATACTCAGTTTTCTGTCAAACAGGACTCAGCGAGTAACGGTCAACCATATAAAATCTAGTCCAAGTGCAGTTAAAAGCTCTGTACCTCAGGGTACAGTCCTTGCACCGCTGCTTTTCCTTATTCTCATATCAGATATAGACAAAAATACAAGTCACAGCTTCGTATCATCCTTTGCAGATGACACAAAAATCAATCAGTATGAAAATTACCTCGGCTGAAGACATTGAAAAACTTCAAGCTGATATTAAAAGTTTTCGACTGGGCATCAGAAAATAACATGATGTTTAACAGTGATAAATTCCAGGTACTCAGGTACGGTAAAAATGAGGACCTAAACATAATACAGGGTACAAACACAATCAAATGTGCCATAGTAGGAAAACAGCATGTAAAGGATTTGGGAATAATGATGTCTGACGACCTAACGTTTAGGGAGCATAACCAAGCAAATATTGCGACAGCCAGAAAAATGATAGGATGGATTACGAGAACTTTCAAATCCAGGGATCCCATCACAATGCTTGTACTCTTCAAGTCACTTGTGCTGTCCCGTCTTGAGTACTGTTCAGTACTCACTTCCCCCTTCAGAGCAGGAGAGATTGCTGAAATAGAGGGAATACAGAGAACATATACAGCACGTATAGACGCGATAAAGCACCTAAATTATTGGATCGTCTCAAGCTCTCCAAATGTACTCACTAGAAAGAAGACGAGAGAGATATCAAATAATATACACCTGGAAGATACTGGAGGGCCAGGTCCCAAATCTACACAGTAAAATAACAACGTACTGGAGTGAACGATATGGAAGAAAATGCAGAATAGAACCAGTGAAGAGCAGGGGTGCCATAGGCACAATCAGAGAACACTGTATAAACATCAGAGGTCCGCGGTTGTTCAACGTCCTCCCAGCAAGCATAAGAAATATTGCCGAAACAACCGTGGACATCTTCAAGAGGAAACTAGATTTATTCCTCCAAGGAGTTCCGGACCAGCCGGGCTGTGGTGGGTATGTGGGCCTGCGGGCCGCTCCAAGCAACAGCCTAGTGGACCAACTCTCACAAGTCAAGCCCTGGCCTCGGGCCGGGCTTGGGGAGTAGAAGAACTCCCAGAACCCCATCAACCAGGTATCACCAA
>WNGS01163424.1:0-10694 GCA_020271785.1 Procambarus virginalis | reverse complement strand
AAGATTTATACCAACAGTAAAGGGAAAAAAAAGAAGGAATATAATAACCCATGGTTTAATAGACAGTGTCAGGAAGCAAAAATGGCCAGCAGGCGGGAGTGGAGGAAATACAGAAGACAAAGGACAGAGGACAACAGGATCAGATGCAACAGAGCTAGGAACGATTACATTAACATCAGACGGACATCGGAAAGGGACTATGAGAACGATATTGCAATCAAAGCGAAAAAAACAACCTAAGCTACTACACAGTCATAAGAAGAAAAATGTCGGTGAACGACCAAGTGACAAGACTAAGGAAGGCAAGGCAGAGGGGACATATACTGAAAGTGACAAAGAAATCTGTGAGGCACTGAATGCCAGTTTCCATGGAGTGTTCACTACCGAGCCCGAGCAGCTCCCATTGTTGGAAGGGGTTACCCTAGATGAAAGACTATCAGATATAGAGGTGACAGTGGAGGAGGTAATGAAACAGTTGACAAACTCTAGATGCATCTAAAGCAGTAGGACCAGACAAAGTATCACCGTGGATACTAAAAGAAGCAGCGCAGGCCCTCAGCGTGCCTCTGGCAATGATCTTTAATGAGTCACTTATGTCGGGAGAATTGCCCAGTTGCTGGAAGAAGGCAAATGTCGTGCCGATCTTCAAGAAAGGCGATAGGGAGGAGGCACTTAACTATAGACCTGTATCACTGACAAGCATCCCCTGTAAAATACTGGAAAGAATATTAGGCTACGACTGGTTGCACACCTGGAGAACATTAGGTTTGTGAACAAGCATCAACATGGGTTCTGGACAGGGAAATCGTGCCTAACAAACCTTCTGGAATTCTATGATAAAATAACGAGGATAAGACAGGACAGAGATGGTTGGGCAGACTGCATATTTCTGGACTGCCAAAAAGCCTTTGATACAGTACCGCACATGAGACTGCTATTCAAACTCGAGAGGCAGGCGGGGGTAGGGGGAAAGGTCCTAGCATGGATAAGGAACTACCTAACAGGAAGGAGCCAAAGAGTTACGGTAAGGGGCGAGAAGTCGGACTGGCGAACAGTAACAAGTGGAGTACCACAAGGATCGGTGCTGGGACCAATTCTATTTCTTGTATATGTTAACGACATGTTACGGGTGTAGAGTCCTACATGTCGATGTTTGCGGATGACGCAAAGTTGATGAGAAGAGTTGATGAGGATTGCAGGATCTCAGAAGAAATGGGGGCTACTGGAATTCAACACGAGCAAATGTAAAGTTATGGAAATGGGACTAGGAGATAGGAGACCAAAGGGACAGTACACAATGAAGGGGAACAGCCTACCTGTGACGACGCGCGAAAGAGACCTGGGTGTGGACGTAACACCTAATCTATCTCCTGAGGCAATATAAATAGGATAACGACAGCAGCGTACTCTACACTGGCAAAAGTTAGAACATCATTCAGAAACCTAAGTAAGGAGGCATTTAGGGCTCTTTACACTGCCTACGTGAGGCCAGTCTTAGAGTATGCCGCCTCATCATGGAGTCCCCATCTAAAGAAGCACATAATGAAACTGGAAAAGTTCAGAGGTTTGCAACGAGACTCGTCCCAGAGCTACGAGGGATGGGGTATGAGGAGCGCCTGGGGGAACTATGCCTTACGACACTAGAAAGAAGAAGGGAGAGGGGGGACATGATAGGAACGTATAAAATACTCAGAGGGATTGACAGAGTGGACATAGACGAAATGTTCACACGGAATAGTAACAGAACGAGGGGACATGGATGGAAGTTAGAAACTCAGATGAGTCACAGAGATGTTAGGAAGTTTTCTTTTAGCGTGAGAGTAGTGGGAAAATGGAATGCACTTAAGGAACAGGTTGTGGAAGCCAATACTATTCATAATTTAAAACCAGGTATGATAGGGAAATGGGATAGGAGTCATTGCTGTAAACAACTGATGCTCGAAAGGCGGGATCCAAGAGTCAATGCTCGATCCTGCAGACACTATAGGTGAGTACATATAGGTGAGTACACACTTATATGTGTACAGCACTCCACATAGGAATGGTCGAACAAATGGCTGTTAGAGTTTAACCCAAGCAAATGTAATGTAATGAAGATAGGGGTAGGAAGCAGGAGACCAGATACAAGTATCATTTGGGAGATGAAATACTTCAAGAGTCAGAGAGAGAGAAAGACCTGGGGTTGATATCACGCCAGACCTGTCCCCTGAAGCTCATATCAAGAGGATAACATCAGCAGCATATGCCAGGTTGGCTAACATAAGAACGGCCTTTAGAAACTTGTGTAAGGAATCTTTCAGAACATTATATACCACATATGTCAGACCAATCCTGGAGTATGCGGCTCCAGCATGGAGTCCCTATCTAGTCAAGCATAAGACTAAACTGGAAAAGGTTCAAAGGTTTGCCACCAGACTAGTACCCGAGCTGAGAGGTATGAGCTACGAGGAGCGACTGCAGGAATTAAACCTCACTTCGTTGGAAGACAGAAGAGTTAGGGGGACATGATCACCACATTCAAGATTCTCAGGGGAATCGACAGGGTTGATAAAGACAGGCTGTTTAACACAAGGGGCACACGCACTAGGGGACACAGGTGGAAACTGAGTGCCCAAATGAGCCACAGAGATATTAGAAAGAACTTTTTTAGTGTCAGAGTGGTTGACAAATGGAATGCATTAGGAAGCGATGTGGTGGAGGCTGACTCCATACACAGTTTCAAGTGTAGATATGATAGAGCCATAGGCTCAGGAAACTGTACACCTGTTGATTGACGGTTGAGAGGCGGGACCAAAGAGCCAGAGCTCAACCCCCGCAAGCACAACTAGGTGAGTACACATACACACACACACACATACATACACATTCACACACACACACACACACACACAATATGTAAGGTTCAAGCAGGAATGTAGGGTAGCAAAGCAATTGAGTAAAAGAACATGGGAAACTACAAGAAATAACAGAACACCAGATAGCAGGGAGAGATACCAGAGGGCCATGAATGAGTACCTCTGAGTGAGGAGAGAAGCAGAGAGACAGTATGAAAATGACATTGCGAGTAAAGCTAAGACCCAAAGCTGCTCCACAGCCACATTAAGAGGAAAACAGCAGTGAAGGAACAAGTGATGAAACTGAGAAAAGTGGAGAACTGATACACAGAGAATGGCATGTGTGAAGAGCTGAAGAGGAGATTCCAGGAGGTCTTCACATAAGAGCAAGCAGAAGCACCTGCACTAAATGAGGCAAACCAAGCAAACATAGAGGAATTTGACCTTACCAGTGATGAGGTAAAAAGGAATCCGATGGAGCTGAATGTGACAAAGACAGTTGGGCCTGACAGAATCTCACCATGGATACTAAAAGAAGGTGCAGAGGCACTAAGTGTGCCACTCTCTATTGTGTATAACAGGTCACTGGAAACAGGAGACCTACCAGAAAGTTGGAAGACAGCTAATGTAGTTCCAATATACAAAAATGGTAACAGGCAACAGGCACTGAACTACAGGCCAGTTTCCCTAACTTGTATACCATGCAAGGTGATGGTGAAGATCATGAGGAAAAGACTCGTAGAGCATCTGGAGGGAAATAGTTGTGTGACACACCACAACATGGGTTCAAAGATGGTAGATCGTGCTTCACAGGTTTGAAAGAATTCTATGACCAAGCAACAAAAATTAGACAATCAATGCGAAGGGTGGGCAGACTACATTTTCTTGGACTGTCAGAAAGTCTTTGACACAGTATCCCACAAAAGGCTGTTACAAAAGATGGAGCAACAGGCAGGAGTAGAAGGCAACGTGCTCCAGTGGATAAGGGAGTATCTAAGCAAACGGAAACAGCGAGTAACGATGAGGGGGGGAAACATCAGAGTGGCGAGATGTCATCAGCGAAGTCCCACAGGGCTCTGTACTTGGACCCATCCTGATATGTAAACTATCTTCCAGATGGTATAGACTCAATCCTCTCAATGTTTGCTGATGATGTAAAAATTATGAGAAGAATCAAGACAGATGATGATAGACTGAGACTACAGGATGACCTGGACAAAATGGAGGAATGGTCTAGAAAATGGCTACTAAAGTTCAACTCAGGAAAGTGTAAAGTAATGAAATTTGGCGAAGGGAACAGAAGGATAAACACAAGGTACCATCTGGGAGGTGAAATCCTACAAGAGTCAAATAGAGAGAAAGATCTGCGGGTTGATATCTCACCGAACCTGTCCCCAGAGGCCCACATCAAAAGGATATCATCAGCGTCATATGCTAGGTTGGCTAACATAAGAACTGCCTTTAAAACTTGTGTAAGGAATCGTTCAGGACCCTGTGTACCACAAATGTCAGACCAATCCTGAAATATTCAGCTCCAGCCCGGAGTCCATATCTAGTTAAGCACAAGACTAAATGGGATTTGATTGAGTGGTATGCCACCAGCCTTGTCCCGTAACTGAGAGGTATGTGTTACGAGGAAAGGCTGAAGGAGGTGAACCTCACGTCCCTGGAAAACAGAAGAGTAAGGGAATACATGATAACCACCCACAAAATTCTCAGGGAAATTGACAGGGTGGACAATTCAGCACGGGTGGAACACAAACAAGGGGTCAAAGGTGGAAACTTAGTACCCAAATGAGCCACAGAGACATTAGAAAGAATTTTTTCAGTGTTAGAGTAGTTAACAAGTGATATGCATTAGGAAGTGATGTGGAGGAAGCTGATTCCATACACAGTTTCATATGTAGATATGATAGGGCCCAGTAGGCTAAGGAATCTGTACACCAGGTGATTGACAGTTGAGAGGCGGGACCAAAGAGACAAAGCTCAACCCTCGCAAGCACAAATTGGTGAGCACAAATAGGTGAGTACACACAGTGTTGGAAATTTCCAAAACATAATTACTAACAATTAGTACTTTAAGAAGCAATTCTTGTACAAACCATTATATTTTACTGATATGCTAACCAGTAGAGTAATAACATTAATTCATATCATACTGCGTAGTAATCACACCAAAAGTTTCCTAGTATCCATGGCGTGTTGCGTCAGCTAACTCGACTGGAGAATAAAAATCTACATTTAAGAGAATTGTGTTAAATTCTCCTTTCAGCATTCTTTAACAAGAATTATTAGCTGATAATATAATCATCATTGATCAAGCGATATAGCGTTATTTGCTGAGATTATTTTATAGTTACGAACTGTTATCAAAGAGATTCATGGAAGAAATAATTTCCCCTATAACCTTTTCGTGTATTTGAACATCGTTTCATATTAATTGTCACGTAGCGAGAACTTAATTAATATTAGCTCTCTTATGATAAATCTTGTCTTTATTATCTCATATAGTTAAGCAAATTCTAGTTATTTCCTCCGTTACAACACTCCGTGTTATTGCGGATGCGCGAGCGAGACAGGGAGGAGGGAAGCAGCCATTGTCCTCAGAGAGAGTCAGAGTGTCTGGAAGCTCGCTATATTTGCCGCCTCGTAATTACGTCATCCTTGCTACTGCGGATGTCAGAGTGACTGAGCAGCTTCGTCATTTCACAGACACCAGTATCAGTAAACATATGTTCTTATTAACGTTTATTGTTTTGTGATCATAATATAATATCAGATAGGACGTTTGTCATCATACTGCATAATAACTAAAATTAAAAAGTGAGTTTATTTCATTGCGCTTTCACATTTCATTTAGAAATATGTGTGGTATAATATCCTTTTAGACAGTATTTACATGCTTTCTGTATTTCAGCCTGTGCCATATTGGCAAGAGAGGAGATAAGCCTCTGCCTCAGTCACTTGTTCCTTGAATATCCTGATTCAACAAGTTTCAGTGATGATCTTTGCCAGACGCATGCTACTATATCACCATACAGCTAAGCTGTTATTTCTCTTGCCTATTTATTACCCGTTCTCTACCTCCTCATCACAAGCGACTTGAGAATGGTCCAGGACGGACCGAAACGTCGTCGTCCCTTCAACTTCTAGTGTGTGGTCTGGTCAACATACTTCAGCCACGTTATTGTGACTCATCGCCTGCACAAGCTGTTATTTCGTTCTTGTAGTTTAGTAGAACATTAATTATTTTTTATTTGAAGACCTTCAGTATAAGATTTAATATTCCATATATATTATTTACCATGTTATGCGTATTAATATCGCATTATTGTAGTAGAAGTTCATTAACTTCTTATTTAAATTAACCCCCCAAAGTTTGTGGTGTTAATCTGCTCAATATTTCATTTCATTCTACAGTCCATTTATTGCTTTAATATTTTCATTCAAGAGATCCATAGGCACTGGTTCTCTAATTTAATTTAAATTTAATTTCTTATATTATTTCCCTTTATCTAAAGGGTGGTCCTTCGATACTATTGAAAGTTATTATTATTAGTCTGAGTTAGATTCCCCCCCCCCTCACACACACACACACTGCTCGAGAAACTCAGGAATATATACACCAATAGATTGACTGTTGAGAGGTAAGACCAAAGAGCCCAAGCTCAACCCTCGAAAGCACAGCTAGGCGAATACAACTTGATGAGTACACAAAGTTGGTTTCAAAGTGTTATATGACAAAGAGTATGGGGAAGATGGGACACCACGAGCGTAGCTCTCATCCTGTAACTACACTTAAGTAATTACACACATGTCGAATGGACTAGATGAGGCAGTTGTCGAAGTTAATTCAATACACAATTTACATGTAAATATGATACATAAAAACGTGTGAAATGCACTGAACTATTGATAGTCGAGAGGCGAGGCTTAAGGGAAGAAGCTCGACCCTGCAAGCACAACTAGGTGAGTACACATATTAGGAACCCCCGGCGACTTTAATGGAGGGATCCAAGAGCTTATTCCCGACCCTGCAAGACATAGGCGAAAAAACACACAAACATCCAAGATCACCCCCCCCCCTCTACTCAACTTTGCAGTAACGCAGCGAAGATTTCTGGGCTCAATGTCTTCACGGCCCAGTCCTCAACCAGGCTGGGGCCGAGGGCCTCGACCAGGCCGCCGGTCGAGGACCTCGACCCGCAACCCTAAGAATACCTAAAAAACACTCTTCTCCGCCACCAGACTAATGATGCCCCGTACCCAGCACAATCATACTCGAAGCTGTCATCACGCCAAACCAACAGGAAGAAAACAATATTTTCTTAGTCATTATCCTAGAACCGAACACTTCCTCAACCCTTGCGCTCATGTCGGGAAGCTTCTGCTCTCCTCAAAAAACGCAACAGCAAAAATTGTGTGGAGCAATATTCTCAGGTTAGAAACTCTTGGCAGCAAGTCACTGGGCGAGACACAAACACAGGAAGCTGTCAAATACTGGTGATATTTCTCCCCATCGTCCGTGTGCGTCATGCTGAAGCAGTTAGCGTGAGTGAGACTAACTGAACCCATTTGTCTTGCACTTTAATGAAACATTTTCTCCGTCTGATGACTTGTGGCTGTGGTTGGCGTGGTGGAAGGTGGGGATGGAGGTGGTGGTGGTGGTTGTTATGGTGGGGTTGTGGTTGTTATGGTGGGGTGGTTGTTGTTAATGTGGGGTAGTAGTTGTTAATGTGGGGTGGTGGTTGTTATTGAAAATTTCCCAACTATATGTATATTATTATCTATGAAACGTATTACTTCTATATCATTTCTAAATCATATCAAAATCATATCAAAATTATTTCAGAATCACTACAGATTCATTATATCCTACATCTGGATCCTGCATGACAATGTCTCTATGATCACATACACCATAGGGCCCTTGGTACCTATGGACTTGATTTTTGTGCATGGTTTCTCAAGAGTCTAGAAGCTTTGAGAAGAATATCTTGATTAAAAAACTGTTGGAACATCAATCAATTTCCGGTAAGGATTAAATCAAATCCTTAATAAGAGTTAATAGTACTACCAATAATTTTTAAATCATATCTAATTCACATCTTATCTCAATCATATGTCTAGACAATACAAATAATCAATCAATATTCATTGAAGGCTACCTCGCTCTCGGAGCGAATTCGAACTTCAAGCGCCCAGGACTGGAGAGCCAGGGACAGAAAGCTTTGTTTACAGAGTGAAAACGTGTGACGGTGCCTTGCGAACAATATTCAGTAAAGGACACCACCCTAATTTATCATTATCACCAGTGATTACTCTTTCTAGAACTGGGGGAGTATCTGGACTATAGCTACACGGAAAATTCCTAGTACTTTATCTAAATAAGGGTGTAGACTTGCTCGAAGTGACGCCGCCTCCACCACACCTATCTTATCTTACTGCAAACGCAATTAAGGACATAATTAATTAGCAAACTACCAGAATATTAAACAGCAAAGCTTGACATAAAATAAGTGCCTAAGCTCTACGAGGTCCAGTCTGGCAACTTGTCAGACGGCACTCAGAGTAAGTATTTTGATTGTTATTGTAGTGTGTTGATTGGTCAATTGCATAGCTTGTATAACCTTGTATATCCAATAGTCTTTTTCATTACAAGCGAGGCAATGCCCCATATTTCAGTAAGTTTTGATTAAGTTTTCAGGAACAACCTTTTCAATTTGTCTCGACAC
Source organism: Procambarus virginalis (assembly GCA_020271785.1). Classification (NCBI taxonomy): domain Eukaryota; kingdom Metazoa; phylum Arthropoda; class Malacostraca; order Decapoda; family Cambaridae; genus Procambarus; species Procambarus virginalis. The sequence goes on along the minus strand of WNGS01163424.1, from coordinate 2,125 downwards.
TCATAAACACCACAAACTCAGTCATTGAAAGTCAAAGTCAGCTCGATAGCACCCCTCTTCATATAAATATAAAAAATATCTATATTATATAATTGATCATGCACATTAAGTAAACAGTTGCTTACTCAGTTATCTCTAATTTATCATATAAGTTATCATATTGAATATAATCTCTTGTACTAAGATACCAATACTTGACCACATTTAAGGTCATTTAATTTCATATTCATATATATCATACCTCAATAATAACAAATTTTTGTTTATTAGTAGGTGAATATTGGCTGTTGTAGTGCTAGGCTGGACTGTATACATGTTTAGATCCATGATTTAAACAGAACAAGTGTTCAGTTATTGACCTGAATTATTAACTCTTATCCTTGTATTAACAATACAAGCTGATGTGTCGAATTGTCTGCAGGAGGATTGTGTATCTTCAATCAACTTCTCCCATTCACCCTTAAGGACCCCACCTGCCCCTTATAGCCCACAGACTGTCATTAGGAAAGAGGATTTACGACCCTAGCTAGGGACTTTAGTTGAATTAATTTAGCAAACAATATTTGTAATTAAATACAGTATACGTCCCTAGGTGTTCTCCTCATTAATCAATCCCGACAAATTTCCCACAGTTGTTAAGATAGGGTGGTAGTGGGGTGGAGATACGGTGTGCATGTTGGTAAGTCAGGTATTTCAGATGGAATAAATTTTGACTGTTTGGGTATAAGTTTGGTACATTCTGTTGCACACAAAACACCACAATCGGGACTCGGGTAGTGATTGCCAGCTTTAAATTACAATATCACATGTCAGGGACTAAACTCTTCATAAAAGTCTCATAAAAAAAGCAAACAGATTTTACAACAGATTGAAGGGTAGCAGCGGTGATACTTCGTTTCTGTCACCACAGGCTGGTTAATCCTAGAGGGAAGGTACGTCAGCACAGCCAATGGTGTTTCCTGATGAACGACAGTCACACCTTCCTCGTTATCTCCCAGCTCATCCACAACAGATACGCCTTAACATATTGCAATTTAAACAGCTCTTTACAAAATATATTTTTGGTCCCAGATGTTGTAAGGGAGTCTCCCCCAGGGGTGAGGTGTTGTAAGGGAGTCTCCCCAGGGGTTGAGGTGTTGTGAGGGAGTCTCCCCGGGGTGAGGTGTTGTGAGGGAGTCTCCCCCAGGGTGAGTGTGTATCAGGAGTCTCCCCCAGAGGTCAGGTGTTGTAAGGGAGTCTCCCCAGGGGTGAGGTGTTGTGAGGGAGTCTCCCCAGGGGTGAGGTTTGTGAGAGAGTCTCCCCCAGGGGTGAGGGGTTGTGAGGGAGGTCTCCCCCAGGGTGAGGTGTTGTAAGGGAGTCTCCCCCAGGGGTGAGGTGTTGTAAGGGAGTCTCCCCCAGGGGTGAGGTGTTGTGAGAGGTTTCTCCCCGGGGGTCAGGTGTTGTAAGGGAGTCTCCCCCAGGGGTGAGGGGTTGTGAGGGAGTCTCCCAGGGGTGAGTGTTGTGAGGGAGTCCTCCCCGGGGGTCAGGTGTTGTAAGGGAGTCTCCCCCAGGGTGAGGTGTTGTGAGGGAAGCTCCCCCGGGGTGAGGTGTTGTTAGGAAGTCTCCCCCCGGGGGATGTGTTGTGAGGGAGTCTCCCCGGTGTGAGGTGTTGTGAGGGAGACTCCCCCAGGGTGAGGTGATATAAGGGAGTCTCCCCCAGGGTGAGGTGTTTGTGAGAAATTCTCCCCCGGGGTAAGGTGTACGATGAGTTTCCCCCGCTGTGTCCACTCCTCGTACTCCTCATGGTGTCGAGGGAGTCTCCCCTGGGGTTAGGTGTATGCAGGAACTCAGGGTGAATGTAGTCATCAGCTCACTGTTGTTCTGCTGTGAACACAATGATATAATTTTATATTCTGGCCGCTCTTGTGTGACAACACGGGGCACTCAGTGTAAGTTGTGTGACAACACGGGGCCCTCAGTGGCCGCTGTGTGACAACACGGGGCACTCAGTGTAAGTTGTGTGACAACACGGGGCCCTAGGGGCAGCTGTGTGACAACACGGGGCCCTCAGGGGCAGCTGTGTGACAACACGGCGCCCTCAGTGGCAGTTGTTGACAACACCGGGCCCTCAGGGGCAGCTTGTGTG
>WNGS01163422.1:126206-138807 GCA_020271785.1 Procambarus virginalis | reverse complement strand
AGGTCGGGTTGAATAGGATTAAGGATGTGCCCGTAATCTACGCGTAGTAGTGGCGTTAAGAATGTAACAACTCTTGTATATAAATCATGAGACATTGGCTTTAGTCTAGCAAATGAATATTGTGAAATAATGGGGTTAGGATATATGTGCGTTGCGGTCTACTGATGGTCGTAAATAATTATTATTATATAGCCTAATACCTGACAATACTGCTTAATTGGGAGTATAGTATGATCAGGGTAAGTGATTGGTTAGTTGAGTAATAATTAATTATATAGGACCAGTAATTTAATATAATGTACTGGACCATAAAATATTTATGAATTTACACTGGTTAAATAAATCAGTAATTTTATATTATGTTGTCACCAGTTTGAAGTCGAGCAAGACGTGGGGGAGAATTTAGTTCTATAATGAAATTATGGTAAATGTTTCGAAGGACCAAATTATTGTTAAAGATAAGAGAACCCGGGGCTTATGGAGCTCATAATGAATTCATAAATGTAATTAATGTATTTAGAGAAATGGACTGTAATATTATAAAAATTCAGAACTAAATCTTTCACCCTACATCTTGGAGGGGGGGGGGGTAAATAATATTGTGAAGTAATGCACTTCAAATAATAAGAAGTTCATACACTTCCTGTTAATGAAATATTGAGATGTTAATACCATCTATTATGAATATAAATTATAAAAATATATAGACTCTCAATATAAATGTTCTACAATAGAATCCTGGAACATCTTAGCTGTTTGGATGATCGTGGTCCCGTCCAGCCTCCAACAGTTTAATCCAGTCCGAGAGCTATCCGTTCTCTCTCTCTGTGTCCCAACCTGTCCCACGCAAATTCGTATAGCCAATATTGACTTATTAAATAAGTGCATAGGTGACATACTTAAATAAAAGTTTCCCTTGAAAAGCTTTCATAGAAAACACCACCTTACCTAATCTACTTAGTATGTTAAAATAAGCATCTTATTGCTTCGTAATTACAATTGTTACTTACCTATTATAGGTATAGGTTAGGTAATAATTGTAATTACGAAGCAATAATATAGGTATTGGTTAGGTAAAAATTATAATTACAAGCAATAAGATGCTTATTTTAAAATATTAAGTAGGTTAGGTAAGGTCGGTGTTTTTCTATGAAGCTTTTCAAGGGAAACTATTATGTTAAGTATGTCACCTATGCACTTATTTAATAAGTCAGTATTGACTATACGAATTTGCGAGGACGGGTTGTCCTATGTTCCCGGAATACAACCCCCACGAAGAATCGTTTCTACAACCAGGTAACCATTTTACTGTTGAGTTAAGCAGAGGCTACAGTTAAGGATTTGCTCCCAGTAAATCCTCCCGGACAAAGCGCTCGCGGAACACCAGGCAAGCGTCTTACCACTACACCACGGAGACTGCAATCTGGTTCTAGCCACATCTGTACATCTGGCTATAGTGGGTCATAGCCGCTACCCCACAATATTTAGACCTATTCCTCACACAGAGGTGACGATAACTAGATCTCCTAGAACAACTGCTCACAATTTATCATAATCCTGTGTTAATATCTGTCATGTTCACAGAAAATGGTACCATCCATTTTCTATGTGCGGCGGCTGGACGCCACTAGAGGAGGTAAACAATGCACAGGACGCCTGCCAAGCTTGGGATCTCTAGTCATGTAATCGTTTATAAGTATTAAAGTCAGTAACCAGGAATGACTTTACATCAACCTTACTACCAAGACTATCTCAGCTATATACAGATACACATTGGCGACGACGATGAACTGGGAACGCAGGTATTTGTTTAACTTCAAACACAAGGAAGGAGCGCATGCTGTCTTGCCCAGAGGAGGAAGGAGAAGCTGTCTGTGAGCACCATACCCGATGCTGTATGCTACCCCATGCTTTGTGCTGACCATTGCTGTGTGCTGACCGTTGCTGTGTGCTGGCCATTGCTGTGTGCTGGCCAATGCTGTGTGCTACCCAAGCTGTGCTGACAAGCTGTGAATAGAGGAATCTGCCGACGCTGTGTACGAAACGTATGCAGCGGTCGCATTCTCTACTAATGCATCTTTCACAGCATCAAATGCATTTTGCTCGATATCGCTCCAGTACCATGATGCATTTTTCTTCAGGAGCTCACGTAGAGGCTTCGTAATAGTAGCAAAATCTGGAATGAAGCAAGAACAGTAGTTTGCCATTCCCAGAAAACTATGTACTTCAGTGGATGTTGAAGGAGGTGCAGCATTCTTGATATCTGCAACTTTCTTAGGATCTGGAGACAGACCTTTGTCACTAAGTACATGTCCAAAGAATTCAATTTTATGTTGATTGAACTCACACTTTGCTCGGCTTAGTCAAATTCTTTTCTCGTAAGCGTTGCAATGTTGCACGAAGAGCTTTGTCGTGTTCAGCTTGGGTACGGCCATAAACAATGATGTCATCAGACATGTTGTCAGCATTAGGTATATCTTGCAATACCTGGCTGATGATGTGCTGGAATACCTCAGCAGCACTGTTAATACCAAAACTCAGGCGCTTGTACCTATACAGACCTCGATGTGTCGTAAACGTTGTGATGAATCGACTCTCATCATCAAGTTCAAGCTGATGATAGCCCTTGTTTAAATCTAACTTGCTGAATACAGTTGCACCATTCAAGCGGTAAATCATATCATCTACAGTGGGTGTAGGATGGCGTTCACGCATTATTGCCTTGTTGGGAACACGCATGTCTACACAAATGCGTATCTCATCTGGATTCTTCGGCTTTGGTGGAGTGACAATTGGGCTTACCCATGGTGTTGGGCCTGTTACCGGTTCAATGATATCTAGTTCTATCAGCCTATCCAGTTCGGCATCGACTTTCTTGCGAGTATGGAATGGTTGTCGGCGATGTGGTTGGGCAACTGGAATTACATCTGGGTTGATATGCAGATGTACCTTGCTATCAGTATAACAACCTATGGATTTAAACCGATCAGAAAATTCAGCAACAATAGCATCAACATTGTTTGCAGATTCCACTGCTACAGCATTAGAAAGCTGAAGTAGCCCCAATTTGGTTGAAGTCTTGTAACTGAGTAAAGACTCCTTTGCATTCCTAACAACATGGAATGTAGTAATGAGCATTGCATTCTTTGACTTAATCTCTGCAGTGAAAGTTCCAATCACTGGTAAGGCTACCTTTGAAGCATAGGCAGTGGCTTTGCCATTGTAGTTTTCAAGCTTTGGGAACTGTTTTTTAAATTTTTCATAGTGGCACTCAGCAATGGTGTCAATGTTTGATCCAGTGTCAATGAGAACTTTGAGACAAATGCCAGCAATGTATACTATAGTCTCTGGGTTGTTTGGAAGATCATTCCATTCTGTGATTGCTTGTACTCCACAAATGTAATCACATTCACTGTCATCTGAGACTGGTTGTAATGAAATGTTGTCTTGTATATTATTAACATTCTTGATTTGAGGTGCAATATTGTGTTTGCCACCTCGACTCCTATGACTTGATCCTCGTACATTGCTTTTATTTATTGATTGTGGTTTCTTTAGTGCGGAACGACACATAGCACCAAAATGATCTAGTTTTCTACACTCATAGCACTTCTTACCTTGTGCAGGACAAACATTATCTTGGTGTGGGTAGTCTCCTCCACAATTGTAACATTTATTATTGACAACCTCTGATGTGAGTCGTTGTGACTGCTTGAGTCTTGTTCCATGACTCCAGTTGTGATGTGGTTCTCGGCTCAATTTAATGTTAGATTTGGCATGATATCTTCTATGATCATGGTGTCCTCCCTGAACCTTACATACTTCATGACTGTTAGTAACAGTGGAGAACTGTTGTTGGCACTGCACTCCATGACACGAGCATCACGTGCAGCATCTTCCATTCGACGAGCCATATCCAGTATCTTGGTAAGAGAACTTTCATCATCAACAAGTTCTAGAGCTCTTCGACGGAGACGTGTAGATGTGCATGTTTCAATTATTTGCTGTTTGATTTCTTTGTCAACATCAGCAAATCACAATGGGTTGCTAAACCCTGCAGACGTGTATGGTATTGATCAACAGTTTCATTAGAGAGTTGTTTTGCTCTCCTGAAATGCATAATTTCCATAGCAGTATTTTGCCTTGGTTTGAAATGCTCAGTTAATTTGGCCTTGGCAGTGTCATAATCTTTGGCACCACCAGTGTCTTTCAGTGTATCAAAGATGTCACAAACTCTATCACCTGCATAATGAAGTAGAAAGGCACGCTTTCTTTCAGCACTTTTGATGTCAGAAACTATCAACAAATTTTCAAACCTTTTAAGCCATTTGACCCACCTCTGTGACAGGTTTGTCTGGTCACAGTCAGGATCAAATGCAGGAAACTGAGGTATATTTGCCATTTTTACTGAATAAATGTAAACTTATCACTTAAAATGTTCCTCAGAATATATAACACTTACTGCACTGTATTTGTTATTCAAGAATTCACTGTAATTACTTTAATTTTGCAAAGCACACAAGCATTTTAATGCAAAAGTTCACAACAGTGCACAACACAGCAGCAACTGATTTCTTACCTAGCCCTTGTGTACATGTGTTGTTCCTACTCACAGCAACACAGCAGTTATTAGCAGTTGGTACAGCAGTTGTCAGCAGTTGGTACAGCAGTTGGCAGCAGTTGGTACAGCAGTTGGCAGCAGTAGGCAGCAGTTGGCACAGCAGTTGGTTCACAGCGTGAAGAATTTTGTAGCACGAAGCGTCGTTTCGTAACCAAAACATCAGGTTTTGTACACTGCATACTTTGATCCATCAATGGACACTGAGTTGACGGTGGATGCTAGTCCTGTTGGTTTAGGTGCTGTGTTAGCCCAACACAAACCTGGTCAACCAGATTCCAGAGTAGTAATTGCCTACGCCAGCCGTTCTCTCACAGATGTTGAGCAACGATACAGTCAGACAGAGAAGGAAGCTCTTGCTCTTGTATGGGGCTGTGAACACTTCAATGTGTATCTGCTTGGTGCACCCTTTACACGATAGTCACTGACCACAAACCGTTGGAGACCATCTTCAATAATCCAAAGTCCAAACCACCAGCTCGTATTGAGAGATGGGCTCTTCGTCTGCAACCATACAACTTTACGGTGAAATACAAGCCAGGTGCAGGCAATCCCGCTGATTACATCAGTCGACATCCTGCCAACAGTTTCACCATCACCAAGCATCAGCAAGTTGCCGAGGATATGTACACTCTGTAACCTGTGATGCAGTCCCCAAGGCTCTCACTCTTGATGAAATCCGTACTGCAACCCTAGAGGACCCAACTCTGCAAGCAACAGTGGATGCATTGACTAAGAAAAAGTTTCCACGCATCCCACCCTCAGGAGTTGACCAAGATGCATTCAAAGCACTTGAACGCATCCAGACAGAATTAAGTGTTACGCAACAACGCGACACCGTGCTGCGAGGTACTCGTATCGTCATTCCAGCTGTTCTCCAGCAACGTGCTCTGAAGCTTGCACATCAAGGACACCAAGGTCTTGTTAGGACCAAACAGCTGCTACGAGAAAAGGTGTGGTTTCCTGGCATTGATCGTCAAGCTAAGGACATGCATGATGCCTGTGTCCCTTGCCAAGCTGCAGTGGATACTTCAAGACCAACACCTCTACAACCTTCACCACTACCTGCTGCACCATGGATGGAAGTATCGATGGATTTCTGTGGACCGCTACCAACTGGAGAGTACTTGATGGTAGTCATTGATGATCACTCACGTTATCCAGAAGTAGAAATCATCACTTCCACATCTGCAAAGGCTGTCATCCCGAAACTCGACAAGATCTTTTCAAACTTTGGCATTCCTGAAGTTGTCAAGACGGACAATGGACCGCCATTTAATGGACAAGACTTTGTCAACTTTGCTGAGCATATTGGATTCAAACACCGCCGTGTGATGCCACTACATCCACAAGCAAATGGAGAAGTCGAGAGATTCATGCAACCTCTCATGAAAGCTGTACGCTGTGCTCATGCCGAAGGACGATCCTGGAAACAAGCTATGTATGCTTTTCTCAGGAACTACCGTGCAACACCGCATGGAACACTGGGCAAGTCGCCTGGCGAACTTTTATTTGGACGTCCTATGAGAATCGCACTACCTGTCATGCCAGCCAAGATAACGGATAAACGTCTCGCTCAGAAGGATGCACTAGCCAAGGGCAAAATGAAAATTGCTCATGATCAACGTGCAAAGGAACAATTCATAAAGGTTGGAGATACTGTTCTCGTTAAAAAGAAAAAAGAGGGAAAGTTAGATATGCCGTATGATACAAACCATATAAAGTGATTAGTGTAAAAGGAACTATGGTAACAGCGAGTAATAGAGATCATAGTATAACACGTAATATGGCTTATTTCAAAGTGATTCCAAATAGTGTAGAAAATGATGAAGTGCAAAGTCGTGCAAAAGAAAAGAAAAAATGAGTTATAACTCGATAAACAATTCATCGAGGGATGTTCTTGTATTTAAGGACTCTCGTCCTAAACGTCATGTTAAACGCCCTACACGATATGATGATTAATTGTGTTCCTATGTAATGCAAGTATTTACTTGTTATGCTGAACTAAATTTAATATTGTTTGAATAATGCAGATCTCTCATTCAATATTTTGTAACTTTGTATTACAGTTTCTTTCATGTTTGTTTAACATTGCATATGTATTTTTAACATTGAAATCCTTTGTGGTAAAGATTGTTTAAATTCTTTGTGTGTTTAATTAATGTTAAATGTATGCAATATCTCTTGATATGTTAATAACTTACTTTGTGTCAATAACTTTGCTTTGTGCTACAAGCATGGTAGACATCCTGTATTCATTCTTTTTAAAGAAAAGGAGGGATGTCATGTTCACAGAAAATGGTACCATCCGTTTTCTATGTGCGGCGGCTGGACGCCACTAGAGAGGTAAACAAAGCACAGGACGCCTGCCAAGCTTGGGAGCTCTAGTCATGTAATCGTTTTAAGTATTAAAGTCAGTAACCAGGAATGACTTTACATCAACCTTACTACCAAGACTATCTCAGCTATACACAGACACCACAATTACCACTGCAGAATCAAAGATTTTAATGTGTCTATTTTTCCAACAGTGTTATTTATCTTGTAATATACTTTATTCCTGGTTTAGTGCATGTTGTTCCTAAGATTTTGATTATTTGTGATACTTTTGGATTTTACTCAATAATCATATATTTCTACTTACCATTTGATTGTGTAATGTGCATGATACTGAATTTCAAGTTTATTTTCAACTTGCTGATCATGAGACTGTTGTTTAGTGGAGACTCTCATGAACATTACTCATGATCTTTTTTCATTATGTACTATCAGCATGTGCATGTCTTTAAATTATTAGTATCTCAAGTGTTATCATCTGATGCAACGGAACTGTTTTGATTTTGTTATCAGTTTAAAAGTTGTATACTTCATTAGTTCTTGCCAATGCTTGTGTATAAATTTGAAGTTCATTGTCAACATTTATTATCTGACATCCTCGTTATGCTTCAGTACTAAATTCTGCACTTACATTAGTAAGTAATTGAAGTGAAATTAATCTTCAATTAATTTATTTTTTTCTCCTGAGATTGAGGGATGTTATGGATCAGGAATAAATCTGGATCGTAACTATGTTATTAATAAAACTTTTGTTATCAGTTATATTTTATCAAGTAATTTTTGTATTCTTATCATTATCACGGAATAAATGAAATTAAGTTACAATATAATGAGAGAAATTCCTTATAAATGTGTTAAGGGCATGTAGTATTATTGCATTCCATACTAACCACTGTATTCCAATATACCAATAGGTGGTGGACAAGGGTTTAGCCACAGGTTTTGAATCAGTTCAGTTCTTGCCCATATTGTGTGATAGTCAGTTGTGTATTAGGTGGACCAACTGTAATGAGTTTCATGATATATATTTTTTTGGCATATAATAATAACATGAGTTGGATATTATTTATGTTAGTACTTATTTTACCTATTACTCATTATATATATATATTGTATGCAGTGTTGGCCAGAGTGATAAGATGGGGACTGTGTTCTATTAAGAGATGTGGTAAGTTGGCAGCATTTACCTGAGAGCCACTAACACTAGTGGCCTCGACGAGGACAGGAAGCTGGTGGCTTGTCAAACCCTCCCAGTTGTGTTGATGACCCTTTCCAGCTGTACTTTAAACGTTAACAGAGTTTTGGCATTTAGGGCTTCTGCGGGTAGGCGGTTCCATGGGTTAATAACCCTGTGGGTGAAAAAGCATCTCTTGTTCTCAGTCCTACATTGTGGCTTGTTGAGCTTGAAACAATTGCTCCTTGTTTGTGTTACTTCTGACCTTTTGAAGAAGTTTTCCAGATCAACATCCACCAAATTGTTCAGTATTTTAAAAGTTTCAATAAGATCGGTCCTGTCATGCCTGGTTTGCAGTGTTGTTAGCCCTGGGGGCCACCAACCGTTCCTGATACGTGAGTTGACTTAGCCCTGGAATGATTTTTGTTGCCCGGTGTTTCACTTTCTCCGGAGCAGCTACATCTTACTGAAGATGAAGTCTCCATGCTTGGATACAGTAATCCAAATGGGGGCACACAGCGATTTATACAATGAATCATTGCCCTCTTTTCCTTGAAGTGGAAGCTACACTTGATTATTCCAAGTAAGCGTTTATGACTGCTGCCCCTATCTGCCATGTAACTTTCATTGAGTGGTGGATTTTGACTCCAAGGGTTTTTTTCATCAATCTGCTGCAATGTAATGCTAATTAATTTGGTAGTTGTGGCGTGTTTTTTTTTATTATTACAATTTTCTACCACAGACGTGGCCACACATTTACAATGCTAACCAGCATATATACATTTTCTTCTGTCCTCCATGGACAGGGTTTGAGATGTGTTAAACATATATTTCAAGGGTTTATTGAACAATCAACCACTGAACGCGAGTCGGTGCTTTTAAAATGCTAAGCTAACCTATATACGTAAATACATAGATACACAGATTTACGTATGCCTTACATAAAGTGTTCGATGTGTCGTGGGTTGTTATGCCCCACATGCAGTGTCCCGCATTTGTCAATATTAAAGAACATTTGCCAGTCATCTGACCATTTGTGGAGTTTCTGCTGATCTCTTTGTAAGGCTTCTACATAATTATCATTTCCCACTTTACCATAAATCTTTATTTCACCTGCAAATTATGATGTGGTTTGTAATATTCTCATCTGTCATTGATGTTTAAGACAAAAAAGGTTGCCCCAAAATTGAACCCCTGTGGTACCCCACTTACCACATTTCTCCAGTCAGATTCATTCCATTTAGTACCACTCTTTGTTTTCTTTGTTTTAAGTATTGTTTTATCCATTCTAGTATTTTTCCATTAATCCATATGCCTGTAATTTTTTTTGCCAGTCTTTCATGTGGTCCCTTATCAAAAGCTTTATCAAAATCCATGTATATTACATCAACTGGAAGCGCTTTGGCTGAGTACCTGATTACCGTTTCCAAAAATGTGAGCCAGTTTGTAAGGCAGGATATATTTTTAACGAATCCCATGTTGTGTCGATTGTACAATATTGTTCACTGAAAGATAGTGAAAGATTCTCACTCATAGGATTCTCTGTGTGAGCTTGCAGATGTGTGATGTCAAGCTGATTGGACGGTAGTTCTTCGCTGAGCTCTTTCTGTCTTTTTTTGAAAGTAGGGATGACATTTGCATATTTCCAATCTTGGGGACTATCCCTTGGGCCGGAGACTTTGTGAAAAGTAGTTTCAGTGGTAGGCATATGTTACGACCCCACATACACCAGTATGACCATACTGTGGCTGGTGTTACTAGACAGACATAGTCAGGTCATTGTCTTCCTACTGATACTATTAACTGGTCGAACCAGTAGTGACTCTCACCACATAGTCGGTGGAAGGTGGCTTGCCGAGGCCCAAAATTACTTCACAGATATGATGAACGAGAGTTAAACACTACACCTTCTCGTTATTTCAAAACAGTGTTGCTTTAATTNATATAGTAATTTATGTTTAACGTTAATTTACTCATTTCGATAGCAAACCATGATATTTAAAATGGACTGTATGATTTAAGAATTCCCACAAATCGCTTCCTTACACATTCTGCGGGAATTATGGTTTATATTTATAGTCTATCAATCAAATTATTGATTGGTAGACATTCTCTACAATATTAGTGCTAGGTTATACTACAACTACATTGTCTTAGTTAACACATGGGGAGGTTTTATTAGTCTGGGTGATGCCTAGACAACCAGATATGAACACGGATGATACACATCAGTTGATACTCCTTGTGGATGAGACTGACTTTGCTACAAGTAATAGTTGTGCTAGGAAGTTGCTAATTGTGCTTCTTCTTCTTCCCCCTTCAATTGCACCTGTCAAAGGGCACTCACAATAATAACAGTAATCCTAAATATGACAGCTAAAGCAGAGGAAATATAATTATTTATGAGATAACATCGAAGTAATATTTACCTTGTTTGTTTTGCTCGCTAGCAACCTAACTGGTATTCCTAAATCTATTTACCATTGGCCAAGAATAAGCTAGATAGAACTGGAATTGGAAAGAACACCACCTTTATTTGTGGACGAAGATTGTGTTGATAATAGGAGTGCTTTGTTTCACATAACACTATTGTTCAAGGGAAAAATTATTGGAGCTAAATTTGCCCCAGCGAGACTGTTAAATTAATAATTGCGACCGCAACTGGCCCTCCTCCCTCTGACACCTCGGCTGTCTTGTCCAGATGTCAAGAACTATGACCCAACAAGAACACCCATTTAATACAGGGTGTATTAAATGTTTTCAAGAAATGAAAGAGGGCCTACATTTACTCTACTTTAGTACTGATAATTAAGTTGGTCAAGGGAAATGATTTTATGACGTTTACAGTTCAGAGACTGCTGTATTAAGAATGATTTCCAACAGAATTAGCTGGTGTACTTAATAGCGACGTGGCAGAGATATCCCCTTTTTCTTCTGGGAAATTCCACTGTGCCTCATTTTCTATCAGTTAATTTGTTATTACAATACAACAACAATATTATCCGCCTATTGTATTAAATGTTTGTAAATGGTGTCGGTTTTTCCGACATGTGTTTACCCCAGCAGTCATTGGGTACCTGGTTGGTAATCGATTTGGGGAGTTGTATTCCGGAGAAAAATTAGGATTAAGGACCTGCGCAAAACTCCTTGCATGCTAGTGGCTGTACACGAATGTAAGAACTTATACAAAACTGTTTTGTGTATTAACAGTTAAACAGAGGATTGGTTGCCATGGGGACTACATTATAACACAAACACGTGTTCAGCATACATTAATGAACTCCATTAATTATTTATTAACCATCACCTCTGTTCTTAGCGACGATTAATAGAATCAAGGACAAGATGCATGGAATTATTCCCACTATATTCAGCTAATATTAATCACTAGAGACGACAGGCTTGTATCCTCCACTCTTGGACGTGTATGGCTGTAAGGATGCTAAGGGTAGTTGACCTTGAATCATCTGCTTCATGGATGCTGAGTCATTCAGGTTAAGATGACCCTCGAAGTAGACGTCATTAATATACTGGATCAGCTGGTTCACCTGGAAATGAAGAGTAGATATCATATAACACAAATTATTGGAGTGAATATACTCATTGAAAGATATAAGTTAAATATTATTACCAGAACAGGGTGAACATCTTCACCCAGCAAAGCTCTCAAGGCTCGCACCAGAGAACAAGACAACCGCTTAAATTAAAGCAACTACTTCAGCAACAAAAACGTTTGCAAAAATAATGTGGCAAAAATGTACAATAGGAAATTAGCAAGGAAAAGGAGGAAGTAATGGTAACCCGGAGGAGAAGAAACAATAAAATGGAAATGGAAGTATTACGAGGGAAGGAAAGATAAGGCAGGAGGAAATGTTAGTGGAACCATTATAGGTGACCAACGTTGTCAGAGTGAGCAGTCAGAGGGAGAGCTCCAGTAACCATCCAGCAGTGAGAGGATGTATCCCAACTTTCAGCTACCCTTCCCCTATCACCCTTATGTGACCCTTCCCCCATCACCCCTATATGACCCTTCCCCCATCACCCCTATATGACCCTTCCCCTATCACCCTTATGTGACCCTTCCCCCATCACCCTTATGTGACCCTTCCCCTATCACCCTTATGTGACCCTTCCCCCATCACCCCTATATGACCCTTCCCCCATCACCCCTATATGACCCTTCCCCTATCACCCTTATGTGACCCTTCCCCTATCACCCTTATGTGACCCTTCCCCCATCACCCCTATATGACCCTTCCCCCATCACCCCTATATGACCCTTCCCCCATCACCCCTATGTGACCCTTCCCCTATCACCCTTATGTGACCCTTCCCCCATCACCCCTATGTGACCCTTCCCCCATCACCCCTATGTGACCCTTCCCCTATCACCCTTATGTGACCCTTCCCCCATCACCCCTATGTGACCCTTCCCCCATCACCCCTATATGACCCTTCCCCCATCACCCCTA
>WNGS01163422.1:61532-74243 GCA_020271785.1 Procambarus virginalis | reverse complement strand
GTATGGGTTCGAGTCACTTCTGGGGTGTGAGTTTTCAGTTGTATCTAGTCCTGGGGACCATTCAGGCTTGTTTGCATTTGTGTTCCTCACGTGTTGCCCCAAAAAATGAGGTGATTTGATAAAATGCTATGCCCAAGATAACCATCCGAGTGCCGGCGGGGAAGTGGTTCATATAGCCTCGGCTATCACTTCCTTATGTCCGGTCGTGATGGTCAAGTGGTTTAAGGCATCCCTGTACATACCAGTTGCGTTGCTCCTGGGAGTATGGGTTCGAGTCACTTCTGGGGTGTGAGTTTTCAGTTGTATCTAGTCCTGGGGACCATTCAGGCTTGTTTGCATTTGTGTTCCTCACGTGTTGCCCCAAAAAATGAGGTGATTTGATAAAATGCTATGCCCAAGATAACCATCCGAGTGCCGGCGGGGAAGTGGTTCATATAGCCTCGGCTATCACTTCCTTATGTCCGGTCGTGATGGTCAAGTGGTTTAAGGCATCCCTGTACATACCAGTTGCGTTGCTCCTGGGAGTATGGGTTCGAGTCACTTCTGGGTGTGAGTTTTCAGTTGTATCTAGTCCTGGGGACCATTCAGGCTTGTTTGCATTTGTGTTCCTCACGTGTTGCCCCAAAAAATGAGGTGATTTGATAAAATGCTATGCCCAAGATAACCATCCGAGTGCCGGCGGGGAAGTGGTTCATATAGCCTCGGCTATCACTTCCTTATGTCCGGTCGTGATGGTCAAGTGGTTTAAGGCATCCCTGTACATACCAGTTGCGTTGCTCCTGGGAGTATGGGTTCGAGTCACTTCTGGGGTGTGAGTTTTCAGTTATATATATATATATATATATATATATATATATATATATATATATATATATATATATATGCCAAAAGATAATCAATCCGCTACAAATCAACCGTGGATTCCACGTCGCGATGAAGGTTGGGTCTGGTTCCTTGTAGTTCCGCTCAGCGATGCCGGGTAGTCTCCTCATCGTCTCTGCTCTTCCTTCTTCACTGGAGCTCCTCCTCCAGGCGCATATTTAAACACTGTGGGATGGAACAGCTCTCAGCTTCTTCTCTTAGTCAATGAATAGGCTGCTTCCTCCCTTTATTTCGTTTACAGTGCTCATACTCCTGAGTTGTCTGGGGACTGTCTCCTTCTCAGCTTCACACTGCTATCCCACTTAGTAGTCCTTAGGACCCGACACACGGCTCCTCCCCAGTACTACTCAGCTTCCTCACGACTCCAGGTCTTGTCAGCTTCTGGCTCGTGGTGTCCTCTTCCCACCAGCAAATCACTTCCTTAGCGGCTCTCCTGGATATTAAAAGCTTTCCTCGTCGTTGGTATCAGAAACTGTTGCCAAGTAAATCCCTCCTGAGGCCTCTGTGTCTCCCAGACTAGCGAGCTCTCGAACGCTCTGTGCTTGCATATGTTGCTGGAGAGTCTCTGGCGCTGCTTCCCGCCTCGAGGCACTGGCGCCCCTACTACTCCCTTCCCACCTACTACGTCACGCCCTAGGCACCATGCTATTGGCTCACGATGCCACGCACTTGAGGCTCACCAATTAACAGGCGGCTGGCGCGGCTCCCTCAATGACACTTGGTAACACATCATTGTCACTTGGTAACACATCATTGCCAGTTGGTAACACAGCAGTGCCACTTGGTAACACATCAGTGCTGTGGGGGAGAATTTAGTTCTATAATAAAATTATAGTAAATGTTTAGGACCAAAATTAATGTTAATGATAAGAGAACCAGCGGCTTATGGAACTCCAATAATGAATTCATAAATGTAATTAAATGTATTGAGAAAAAGACTGTAATATTAATAATAATTCAGAACTAAATCTGTACACCCTACACCTGGGGGGGGTGAGGGCGGGTAAATAATATTGTGAAGTTAATGCACATCAAATAACAAGAAGTTAATTCACTTCCTGTTAATGAAAAATTGTGATGTTAATACACATCTATAAATTAAATAATATAAAATATAATTTGACCCTCAATAATAAAAAAATGACTATCTACAATAGAATACTGGAAATGTCTTAGCTGTTTCAGATGATGGTAGACCACGTCCATTCTCTACCACACGTTTAATCCAGTCCGAGATAGCTATCCGTTGGAAAACGTGATCATGGAATCAGTAACACGTCTTCCCTCAGTCTTAATACCACACTGAAAAGCAAAACTTATATAATTTCCACTCCAACTTAGTATTCGCACATTTATTCCCAAGATCGAAAAAATTGAAGGGATAAGAGCTGCACTTACATGGGTGTTTTATAACGCCTGCATCGTCACGACAGGGCACCTACATTAAAGTATAAATTCAGGCCTAATCATAGACAAATGAGGTATAATGCCTTACCGAACGTGGTGTCCGTAAGTTGTGTAAGTTGCACCCGCAATCTGATGTCCCGGTAAGTATGGATGCTTGCTGAATAGATCTATAGTTGTCGGGCTGCTTTGGAACACCTTGCTGTTAGCTGGTTAATATGACGAGAGTCCCTTCCTCCTCCTTCCAGTGGCGTATGTGCATTCGCGCCTATGCTGGAACTCCGGGTATAACTTGTAATGTTTCAAACAGACTTCCGAAAAAGGGAGGAAGTCTGTCTGACAAATATTTACTTCATAATACAGAGTTTTATAAGATAGTAAATAATATTTCATGGTGCGGGTCAATTAATTAAGATGACGTTAAATGCTTGAGAATATTAAGAGTGGAAAACAAGTTTATCGTTTTATGTACCGGAACAGCTGATCTAGACTGTATAAATTATTTCCAGTAAACGAACGTAAATACTATCAAATAAACGTAATTCTATTATTAATCGATTATCCTTAATAAAGAAAAGTAGTGAGACTGAATTCAATTCGATCCATTAATATGTAGAAATTATTCCCTATGGCTGGCTGGCTGACGAAACACAGTCATGGTTTTAGGGAGAAATCGAGTGCTACTACACCTCAATTAAATAATTAGAATATCTATGTACTACTGGTTAGTAGTGTTAGCAAAATGTAATCCCTAGTACAAGAATTACATCTTATTATACTAGGGGTTAGTAATTAAGTGTTGGAAATTTTCAATTTAACTCGGGGGCGAGAAATTACTGGTCGCAGTTCATGATTCAGTGCTGACATACCTATTGCTTTTCTCCTGAAGTTATATTCATTACTTACATGTTAGTACGTTAGTATGTACATGACGGATGTCCCGTGTCTGTGAAACAGGTAAAACTAAGTCATTATGGGTACATCAATTAAATGTTGAACATATGAATTATTAGATTATCTAAGATCAAATGACTATCACCTGCATTTATGCAGAATGAAATAGTGTATAAGTTGTAATTTTACATAGTTATTCACCAATTAAAGAATTGAAAGTATTAATCATTGTGTCATTCAAGATCAAGGAGACTTCGAATTGACTGTGAGGTCACTGTCTAGAGTCGCGGTGACTTGTAACTATTGAGTTACTACCCGCCAAACACACACCGAAACTACGACATAGGTTCAACGTTCGAACAAGTTTTAACACCTCCTAACCAGTTATAACAACCAATATAGCAAGTTGTAACAACGATCAAATACATCATTAACATCAGCCAAGGTGTAACAACTTTATTACAAGTTGTAACAAGCGGAAAATAGAGACAGTTCCGGTTTGTGTTTCCAGGGTAGACACTAACTCATCACTGAAGCATCATGATCACCTCAAACTCAAATGAAGAATTGTCTGCACTTATGCAAAATTAAATATAGCTTAAATTTGCACTCTGGGGAAGTAGTCATTTTACACTAATAGTGTAACTAAGTTTCTAACCTAGCTAAATTTTATTTAATTTTAGAGAACTGAGTATGTTTATTTATTAAAATCAAGGATAACTTTGAGTTGACAGTGAGACTAGTAATTTGGTCATTATGACTTGTAGCTAGTTGAATTACAGCTCACAGGCGTGTCACTGACGACTCGTTAATTCATCCTCAACTTTAAATGAGAAAATAATTTCATTTAAATCAGTCTTTATTAATAGTCAACTATATTTAATTGTGAGCACAGACTCAGATGATATTGTTTTGACCCTAACTAATTTCCCTATCTACCTAAATAGAGGGTTTAAAATCCTTAAACCTACCTAAGTAAAGGGCTATGCTAATTGTGACAACTTACTTTTTCTTTGGTAGTGTCACCCTAGATGAATTATGAGCAGTTGAGCTGCTCGTTTATTAATGCGTTAGGCTACAGTGCTATAGCCCTCTAGAGACTTAACAAAGCACATAGCTTAACAGAATTATTTATAAGTAGTAATGCCTACTCGGTTTATATGTATTAGGCTACAGTGCTATAGTCCACTTGAGACTTAATGAAGCACGTAGCTTAAACACTTTCATGGTGAGTGGTAATAGTTGCTCAGGTTATCGTGGTGGGCAATAATGGACTCGAGTTATCACGGTGAGCAATGGGGCTCAAATTATCGTGGTGAGTAATAACGTGCTCGTATTATCATGGTGAGATTTAATATGCTCGAATGATCATGGGGAGCAATAGTGCGCTCGAATTATCACGTTATGTCTGCTCCTTTTGTTCAGGTTAAATTAGTGCAAGATCCTTCTTGAGGGATCTCCAAGATCCCTTGAGGGATCTTCTTGAGGGATATTCTAAGCACAGAATAAATTTAAGATTCATGGGTGAGCAGTAATGCCTGCTCATATTAAGCATGATAAATTTCAGTACTATGGCCCTCATAAGACGTAACGAAGCACAGTAACTTAAAGTTTATTGTTAATTCATTAGATGGTGGGAAACCTATGGTTGGTGGAAAAAATTAACTCATTGTTACTACAACCAATCTTGCTTGGAAGGTAATTTGTAATGGATTATCCCAACCTGTACGTTTCACGGATAAGTTCTCTTGTTATATGTTCACTTACAGATTTGTATGTTTTAAATTTTGCTTGTGCTGGTGCTTCTTCAAAAACGTTTCTAAGGTTGCTTAAGGGCAGAAGCGAGAAAGAAGTTGCTCAAACAAAACTGATGCAACACGGCAGATGGAAATTTCATTAGGTGAATTGCTAGAATCCTAGTTCAGAGGAACTTTGATTAAATGCGGTTGTCTGGTTAAGACTAATCTAAGGTTTTCTTGGGAGACCTTATGCACCAGGTATATTTGGACCTTGGTCCTGATAAATGGTCCAGCGAGATTCCTTGGGTGCTAGAATTTTCTAGCCTAATTTTATTTGATTCACATAGGGGGCTGAGTGTGGTCAATTATTACTGTCGAGAATAGTTCTGGGTCTACAGTAGGGTCAGAGGCTTGGTCGCTGTGACTTGCACCAGTTTAGGCTGCTGATCACTGATTATCCACTGAGATGCATAAAACATCTCGGCTGGTATTAATTGAACCAGACTCAATCTGGATTTATTTAGTCAGCTGTTTTCTCCTTTATGCTTGTTGCTGGAAAATTAATTTCAGCTGTTGATTAATTTCTATTAATATTGATTGCTAGCATGCATAGGCCTGTTCAGGTTTAAAGCTTTACCTGTAAGTAAATATCTTCCTGCTGATTTTAGGAAACTCATGCCCTGTTGTTTAACTTGACCAGTAATAAACTGGTTGTAGTAATCTGCTCTTACTAGTAGATTAACATTGGTAAGGCATTCAGACATTAACGTGTTGTCAGCCAGTTTAACTCCATTTTTTGTAGGAATCTGGTTGTGTACCCTAGACCCTTAATATTTAGGTCAAATGGGATTTGATCTATTACTATGGCCTGAACGGGCCTGACATAATCACTTAGGCCTACTAGTGGTGGACTACTGTGTATTCTTGAGGTCCTCTATTTATCATGCACCCTGAAAAGTTTAATTTGACCTGTGTTATTGGTTTTAATTTAAGTTCCTCTGCCACGGTGTAATAAAGGTTTTCTGGAACCCTTGATCGAATAGTCCACAAATGACGATCTTGACCCCCTTTATTCTTGACTTGAGTTAGGCAGTGGGCAATGTTGCATTGACTTGAGATGCTGGTTATTGTACGCTCTAAATTTCTCACACCTTGCAGCACTGCACTTGTGTAAGAGTTCTATCTCTTATCTTGGGATTTTAATAATTTTATTTAATAAATTTGCACAGTGCAGCATGATGCTGTCCTCTTCTACACCTGTTGCATGTGTTCAGTGGGGGTCTCACAACTGTTAGTATTATGTGGTTTGAGATTCCTGGTACATCTGTGTAACTGTTGGGTCGTCTGACTCGGGTGTCTCTATTAGGGTAATTATACAAAAGTATAGAGAATAATTTTGATGACAAAACTAACATAACCCCCAGCCTACAGCATGCTTAAGGTTCACCGGTTTAGGTGAAACATTGTCTACAGGTTTTGAAGGCTTTGCCGTTTGCATGTATTTATTGGTTTGTTTCTTGAAAGTACTTGTTGTACTCTCAAAAAACAAACAATAATTACTTCCAAGATGTACTCTGGAAGTAATTATTATACTCATGGGAGCACTTGGACTCTCGGGAGCACTTTTGGACTCTTAGGAGTACTTATGGTACTCTTAGGTCTCATTGAAAAATCAGTACTTGACCTGTTAATATTACAATGATTATTAGTATCCCTATTACCTAATGACTGTGTCACTTTAGGAGTTTCAACTAAAGAATTTAAAGTGGGAACTGTTTCTGTTGATTCAGTATAGACAATAAGTGCCTAATTTGCTTGTCTATTATTTACTACATTACACAAACCTGCTAATATATCCTGCATTGTCAATACAGTATTATTCTGATATGAATATAATTCATTTAGCACCTCGCTAGACAATTTTCTTTGGATGACAATTTTAGTCATGCACACAGTAGTGGGTTGAGCCACTTCCCTGCTGAATGATTTTAACTGTGACTTGAGTTTTAAAATAAATTTTTGCAAGGAGTTAACTGATTGATCTGGTAGAGTTAAGTCCAGTAGTTGGTGCACGAGATTTATGATAGTCTTCTCATTGTCAGCACTACCTCTGGAGAGCTGGATTGGTGCTCTTATGTTCAGCATTACTTCTAGGAGGCTGGTTTGAGTGATTAGGACTATCACTAATTTGTCTTAAGGCTTCTTGCTTAATCTCACCTTCAGTTTCAGCTTCGGCTTTTAATACAGCTTCAGCTGCATCTTCATCTTCTGTTTCAGCTTCACATTCTGTTGCAGCTTTACTTATTTCTCTGGGTTCATCTGGGAGGCTTGTTAACTCAGTAGCCTCATGTATTGAATTTTTATAATTCATGGAATATATAGATGAGCTTTCTGAATGCTGTTCAGATTCTGTTAATATATCATTCCGTGAAGCTGTATTAGATGAGACTAGAAAATGAAAGTTTAACTACAATTATTGATCCAGTGTACGGATCTAATTTAATTAGAGTTGTATCCTCATCTCGATGTAGCTCATTTATTTTATCTGATGAGCTGGATGCTTGCTTTGGTATGGGTAGACTATAAAAGTATTTCAACCCAGCAGGAACAGTTTCTGTTGCAAGCCCCTTGTAATAATGATCTAACTTGGCATGAATTTTGTCTTCATAGTTGGCAAGGTCAGAATCAATTAGATTTATTTCATCTGGGTCAGTATTACTGACAAGAAGTATATTTCTATAACACTCAATTATTTCTTTTGTTAAATTTTTTGGCTAGCCACTTTTGTGGAAATTCCTAGTCTGATGATATCAACTGGATCTGTTTCTATCCAGTTGACACATTTGTTGAGTAGCCTTATCAAGAGACTTTGAAGGCCTTTCAAAATTCTTCCAGTTTTTGCTGGCGTAGCCATGTTGGCTATGGGTTTGAGCCTTATATGATTTATATAGCTAATTTGACAGCTATGGTACATGCTCATATATATATTGTCGGGGTTCACGATGATTGTGGGGGGTTGTGAGCAACTGTATACAAGGACTTTATCCCTGATATCCTCTCAAAGCAGTTGCCCTGACAATAACCCTTACTCACCGTCATTCTACGGGTCTTCCCTCGATCCACTCGGCGCCACTGCACGCCCAGGAGAGTACCCCAGTCGATCTCCCAACCGGCCTCAGGTTGTAGAGTGAGTGGAGACACAGATTGTTCCCTCAATTTGTGTGCCCGCCCTGGCAAAGAACTCTCACACAGCCTTCAAGGTCGCCAACTGGTGTTTTTAGGTGTCCAGTAACACTACAGTGGTGTTGTGTAATTGTGGTAATTGTGGCAAGAGCAAGTTCGATTAGATAGGTATCAGGCAAGTAATTATTTCTGTCACTCTGTTCTATTTCCTCTTTGCAATCACAAGGTAAATGGAGGGGATGATATAAACACCAACGAGTTTTGGTATTTTACTTAAAAACAACGAGATATATATATATCAATAAACATATCAGAGTCAAGTACATCAGCTGCTCTCTCCTCAGCAAATAATCTGGAAAACACCGGACGGCAACACGCTTCCTCATTAACGTCACCTGTCACATATCAGCTTACTCTGCTGGCCCTAACACTCGTGAGAGTGTTTATTGCTTGTTGGATCTGGCGTCGCGCGTCCCGTTTGTTTAACTTTTCGCAAACCACTATATCTACCATTCACATGACATATTTATGATTCCACTAGGTTGCGATACACCACTTCACTGGTTTCACAATCGATATCTTATTCTCACTGCACTCAAAGTGGTTATTCACTGTACCAAGAAGATACACCATTCTTAATAATATTTACTATGCATGCACTTACTCACTGTACTGTTCTTTAAATCTATACTTCCTCTTAAAGCGATATCACTGGCAATCACTTCACATATATGAGATTATTCAGTACATAGGCATATACATTGATAAATCATTAATCAATACACAGGCATGTATATATATATAAATCATGGCGATCAATCATAGCATTTATATAAAGTCTGGGCTCATAGCCTAACACCAATAACTGGTTCACTACTAATATATAATAATAATCACAGGAAATGAATTATAGTCACAGCAAATTCTTTAGTAAATTCTGGTGCTTGCACACACCACACATAGATATATGTAAACAGATACTGTGAGTACTCTGGGTAGCCTCACCACACACTGCGCTCTCTGTGACTTAGATTCAGGTGAGACTTGTTCACGACATAATAAATACTCTGGCAAATATCTACAATTAGAAGGGGGGGGGGGAACACCGTCACATACCCCTCCCCTTAAAAAAAGAGTCATGTCTGGTAAGCGGGACTAAGCATCTGAGACTACTTGGCCCTGCCCACTGAAAAGCTTGACTTCCAGCCAGTACTGCAGCCGCCAGTGTGTGACACTCCTCACGTGTCTGTTGACCGTCTTCAAGGTCATCCTTGGCGTCCACTGCTTTTCTATTACGGACCGAGGGCTCCACACCTCGTGTCCGTTCACCAGCTGGAACTGTGAGAAGTTTAACGGTTCTGCCACTGCTTGACGAATGGCCAAAAAAACAGGGTGCACTGTCTCTTCCCACTCATCTTCCTGCCCTGCGCAGAACCTTCTCAGCACTGTCATCGAAGTAGAGTGGAACCTTTCGATTGCCCCTTCGACTGCGATCGGTAGGGCGACGACCGAATCTGCATCACTCCCCAATTCATCACTGTTCGTCTAAAACACTCAGACCGGAATGTATTTCCACTGTCAGTCTGAGTTTCCCTGGGCCTTCTCACCCAAGAGAAAAGTTGTTGTGGCTGCCCGGCCACTCCTCTCGATGTCGAACGTCGCATCGTGGTCACCCCTAGGTGACCCGCGGAGTCAGCATCTTGCGACGGACACAACACTGCTGCTCTGCACTTGGCTGGCAATGCTACCTGGTCTCTCGTACCTGGAGAGGCTTTTCCGACCTCCATCCTTACAGGTTTACACTGTCTTATCAATATGTCGTCCAGTCTGTTGAAGCGAGTGGCCCTCTCGGGACCAACACGTCCTCTTTTGGCCTTACAAATCAACTAGGGGGATTCTGCCTGCTGCAGCTCCTCGAGATGAATGCGGTCCACCCCAGGAGAACCGGTGAGGGTCACCTGTACCTCACCATCTGGGCTGCCTTCGTCCTCCACTCGCTCTCCGGGTTCCATGACGAGAGGATCGTTTTCCAGGCCGTCGGACGTCTCCTCGTCGGCCTTATCAGATCCACGCCCTCCTCGTCCGTCGCACTGCCTCGGAGTTACAGCACAGACAGGGAACACCTCCATGGCGATTCCTTTCTCGTCCCCGCAGGCGTTCAACATTCCGCCTTTACTCTCGTAGTGCTCCAAGCACTCCTCGTCCTTCACGAGGTTCGGGAGGACACGTCCTCCACACGCGTCATTTCCCAAGATGACCTGTGCCTCCATCGTGGGCATTGTCGCACAAACCCCCACTACTAGGGTTTGGCATCCATAATCTGAACTTAAGGTCACCCGGTGTAGGGGCATCTGCACTGGGCCTCCCACAGTGGTCACACTTGCCTCTCCTACATTGGTATTCTCGTCACCCTCAGGGAACAGGGTTCCGCTCACCAGAGTAAATTCCGCCCCAGTGTCTCTTAGCATCATCACCGGGATGGGGTCTGCGTCCCCCATCCTTACAGTTCCCTCACACATGAATGGGTTAGCCTCTTTCTTCCTAAGTACGGGTCCATCCCGCACTCCTTCGGCTAACTGGTCCTTTACCCGCACAAAAGCAACGTAACCCTGCTGCTTAGGACGTCTACATTCGCGCGCGATGTGTCCCATGAATCCGCAGTTGTAGCAGCGGATCCTTCTTCTTCCGCGGACTTCCCTTGCACCTTCCAAAGACTCATGCTCGGCATCTCCTGCCGTAACGACAACAAGATCTCTTGAGCTCTCCGTCGGGGACTTCTTTGACTGTTCCACAGCACTCTTCTGTCCTCTGCTGTCTCTATTCGAGGGGTAGGACTTGGGAGAACTCGCTCCCGTCCTCCATCCGTCCGACCTTCTATTATTCCTCCCATAACTGGAGAATGCGGGCGGTCGGTGCTGTCCCTCTCGACGTGGACGTAAGGCTTCTTCCAGCATGTCTGCTCGATCGGCCGCGGCTCTCAGGTCCTTGATGTCCACCTCCTTTATTCTCACCCTAATCTCAGGAGAGAGCATGGACATGAACTTTTCCATTACCATCAGCCTCTTGATCTCTTCAGCTGACCTTGCTCCTTCCGACTCCAGCCATTTCAAGAATTTCCTTTCCATGTCCCTCGCCGTCTCCGCATATGATTTTCCCGGCGATCGGGTACATTCTCTGAACCTTTTTCTGTAGCACTCCAGCGTCAGCTTGAACGAATGGAGCACGGCCCTTCTTACTGCATCGTAGTTGGTACACTCTTGGAGGTCGAGCATATTGTAAGCTTCACGAGCTTCACCAGTGAGCCTTCCCTGAACTAGCTCCGCCCACTCTGCCCCCGGCCACTTCTTCAACGTAGCGACCCTTTCAAAATGCTCGAAGAAACCTTCAGCCTCACTAGGCAAGAAGACGGGCAAATCCCTCTCTCTCACTCGGCGGTCTTCTTGCTGTGATGGGGCAGGTGGAACTAGTCCTAGCTCAGCTCGCCTCAGCTCAATCTCCTTGTTTGCTTCAACCTCCTGCAGCTTCGTCCTAGCTTCTATTTCGCGCCCCTCTCGTTGCAGCTGTGCCTCTCGTTCTTCTCGTTGCAGCTGTGCCTCTCGTTCTTCTCTGCGCAGCTGTGCTTCTCTTTCTTCTCTTTGTAGCTGTGCTTCTCGTTCTTCTCTGCGCAGCTGTGCTTCTCGCTCTACTTCCTCGCGCTTCGGCTGTGCTTCTCTTTCTTCCCTGCGCAGCTGTGCTTCTCGTTCTGCTTCCTCGTGCTTCAGCTGTGCTTCCCTTTCTGCTTCCTCGCGCTTCAGCTGTGCTTCTCTTTCTGCTTCCTCACGCTTCAGCTGTGCTTCTCTTTCTTCCCTGCTCAGCTGTGCTTCCCTTTCTTCTCTGCGCTGCTGTGCTTCCAGCTGCAGCTTCATTATCTCCAGCTTAACACTGCGTCTGCTGCCGCTGGATCCCCGGCTGCTGCCACCGATGCTCAAGTTCTCTCCCACACTGGCAGGTGTCTGTGGCCGTTCCTCTCCGAAGGCTTCATCACGTGCCTTGAGCTGTGCCATGATCTCGAGTCTTCTTTCTCCCACTTTGGAAGCTCTCAACTTGATCCCAAAGTGGTCGGCGATCGTTTGCAGCTGTGCCCTGGTGCACTCCTCCAGTACTTGCTCGTCTCTTGTGTCGATAAAACTCGCTACTTTATCATCCTCCATCTTATGACTGTGAGTGATAACCTAGGCCTGATACCACAAACAATGTACCACAATTACAACTTTATCTTGTTCGTTATCTTGGCGAGGTCGCCAATGTCGGGGTTCACGATGATTGTGGGGGGTTGTGAGCAACTGTATACAAGGACTTTATCCCTGATATCCTCTCAAAGCAGTTGCCATGACAATAACCTTACTCACCGTCGTTCTACGGTCTTCCCTCGATCCTCTCGGCGCCACTGCACGCCCAGGAGAGTACCCCAGTCGATCTCCCAACCGGCCTCAGGTCGTAGAGTGAGTGGAGATACAGATTGTTCCCTCAATTTGTGTGCCCGCCCCGGCAAGAACTCTCACACAGCCTTCAAGGTCGCCAACTGGTGATTTTAGGTGTCCAGTAACACTACAGTGGTGTTGTGTAATTG
>WNGS01163422.1:36787-49547 GCA_020271785.1 Procambarus virginalis | reverse complement strand
TCCAGTATATCGTCCAGTCATATTTGAGGTATTATCGTATGACTGATCACGGTAGTTTGATAGTGGCATTTTGTTCTCATTAAGAAACTCCACGACAGTGTCTGTTAGATCATTGCTCCATGAGAAAAGATTGAGATGAACATCAAAAACGTTCCACAGACTCACAGCCTTTAATGTATCGGACAGGATATGTCAGTTGATCTGTGCGAGAGATGTCTGGAGTGGAATCTACACTTACTGAATAATATGTTTTTACTCTTTTACTTCTTCAAGAATAGTGCAAAAAATCTGTTGTCCCATTAATTTAATAAATTCCACACAAATATTTGCAGATAAATATGACGGATTCCCTTGTCCAGGATTTCCATACATTTTGAGATGTTCTTCCAAGAAAGGGTCAAATTCACTCAGCAGGTCTAGTATACCTAAATAGTTGCCTTTTTTGCCGACCCAATAATCTGATTTTCTCCATAAAATGGCAAACCTCTAGAGGCCAGAAAGCGAATTACAGAAACCACATGTGTCAAACACTTTATGCCAATATTCCTGCTCTGAGCGATATTTCTCAAGTAATAAAGAATCTACAAGTAATTCTCAATCTAAAGAATCTGTTTCTTTATGCTTTATCAAATATGCTGTCAGGCACTTTCCATGTTCTTCTCATATTCAGTTTCATATTCTACAATAACATTGCTGTGCTTCCAGTCATTGAACACCAATGTCGCAAAGGGAGATTCTATCTTGAACAATAGGGGATATACAAAGCAGTACAAACGACCTTGGGATGGTGAATAGAGCAGCCATTCACGTTTTACATACTCATACTCGCCATTCCGCAGTTCTCGTTTGAACACATTGTTTGATAAATACCTTGCCTTCATATTTTCTACTCCAGCTGTTTTACACACTCTGCGTGAGTTTGAAAGGTTGTTATCATCCTTCAGACATGATGAGGGCCCACTACGAATCCAGTAATCTATTGTGTTAGTATCATTAATGTTCCATAGCCTTGGATCTGTCTCTTGGATTGCGAATTCCTTTACAGTTACAGATTTGGGAATTTTCTCTTGTAAAATGCCTCCGGCAGCAGAAGCAGGCAATGATGGTTTGTCTGCCGAAACTGGATGATTGGTAGCAGGAATGTATCTATATGTGGATGCTATATCTGAAGGAACAGCACTAGTGGCTGACATTGCAAGAGTGGATGCTGATGTGGATGCTATATCTGAAGGAACAGTATTAGTGACTGACATTGCAGGAGTGGATGCTGACGTGAATACTATATCTGAGGAATGGTATGAGTGGCTGTCGTTGTACCTGTGTGACCCACGATGTTAATTTTGGAAGTTTTTCTATTTTCTCCTGCTCCTCTGCTGCTCTCTTCCTCTTCTGTGCTCCACTCAAAACATTACGTTTCATTTCTGCTTGAAAGGGTTATTCACCTGGATGTATACATATATATATATATTATATATATATATATATATATATATTATATATATATATATATATATATATATATATATATATATTAGTATATTTTGGTAGCAGTCTTTCCTGTATACATATATTATTAAATATGACCGAAAAAGTAAGATTAATAATTCTAACACAAATTTTCTCAATATTTCATATGTTTCTTTTCACTGTTGATGGTAATTGAAAATCAATTCTCCAAAATTCATTTTAGTCTGATGCGACACTTGAACGCGTTTCGTAATAACTTATTACACTTTCAAAGACTTTTAGTTTACACACACACAACTATAACCTGCAAACACTAAACAGATTTCTTACTACGCTATGATTTAAACAGCTTTCATTTTATACCCGCATTTTGGGTGAGGTGATATGTTACAACAGTTTTGGATGAGGTGAACAAAACTTTCAACACAGGACAGAACACGAAACAATGGGTATTAATTGGGTATAAATTGGGTAAATTGAAGGTAAGGATGGAAGTAACTGCAAAGGGCCTATTGGCCCATATTTCTTGATGCTTCTATATTGGAGCGGAGTCTTGAAGTGGGTAGAATATAGTTGTGCATTAATTGGCTGTTGAAAAGAAAGAAAGAAAAGTTAATTGGCTGGTGAAAAGAACATAAGAAATATTGAGAAAATTCGTGTTAAAATTAATAATCTTACTTTTTCGGTCATATTTAATATTATATATATATATATATATATATATATATATATATATATATATATATAATATATATATATATATATATATATATATAATATATATATATATATATATATATATTTATATATATATATATATATATATATATATATATTATATATATATATAGATAATATATATATATATAAATATATATATATATATATATATATATATATATATATTATATATATATATATATATATATATATATATATATAAGGAAGTGATAGCCGAGGCTATATGAACCACTTCCCCGCCGGCACCTGGATGGTTATCTTGGGCATAGCATTTTATCAAATCACCTCATTTTTGGGGCAACACGTGAGGAACACAAATGCAAACAAGCCTGAATGGTCCCCAGGACTAGATACAACTGAAAACTGAAAACTGGTCAAGTGGTTTAAGGCATCCCTGTACATACCAGTTGCATTGCTCCTGGGAGTATGGGTTCGAGTCACTTCTGGGGTGTGAGTTTTCAGATATATATATATATATATATATATATATATATATATATATATATATATATATAATATTATATATATATATATATAATATATATTTTTGTCGGAAAATCCGACACCATTTAATAATAATTGTGGTGGAATTTTCCGTTGTGACGGTAAAGTAGTGGAGTATGGTGGTCGGCAGTTTTCCACTGGCAGATGTTAAGGCCGGGCCACATATAAATATTACAAAGAAAAAAAAAGAATGACTGCGTGTTTGATAATCTGTGGTAAGGTAAGGGAAGAGACATAAACACAATAATAAACAATGCTCTTTAATAACACTAAAAAACAAATTGAAATAAAGGCAAAAATCTTGGCTTAATGGTGCAGAACAACAAGTGGAAAAATAACTGAACATAAAACTGGATTACGTTAAAGGGAGGAGAAGTGACATACAATAACAAGCAAAATAATATTAGTGCTGGGAATATATGCGCTAGCTATAAACCTCTATTTGATCACACGAGGTGAGTCAACTTAGGTGTTCATAGCATGAGAGCACTAGATATTCTGGTGAGAGAATGGCTGGACGGTGCTGACAATGGCTTGCGAGGAATGTGACTGGCGTGGAGCTGGAGTGGTGTGTTGTTGAACGGCCAATGAGAACGCAGGGCGTCCAGTAACAAGTAGTTTGTCTGGGACTGTAGCCATCGGCGCGACCAGGTGTGCAGAAGTGGGGGGAAGGAGGGAGTTGCAGGTGCGTGTGGCTGTCTTGATATATACGTTAAGCCACTATAAAACGTATCTTGCATATTGTTGAGAACGTGATGATGAGAAGATATAGCAGGCTAAATCTCTGGGAAGAGATTATCGTCACACCGTCAATAGGAAACGGGATATCATTGGCACGTAGAACTATAAATTCACCAGCTATTCTGTTATGAATTATTCTTAAATACACTAGTCTTTGGACTTTTACCATCATAAAAACATCTTATTTTAATTAGCTTAATTATCAGTATCAAAATAAAGTAAATGTGACCCTTCTATCACTTATTGACATTGGACAAGGAGAGCCAAGGCGTCATTAGTGAGGAAGATCAGTCATTGTTTGTTAAGGCCGAGTCGTTGGAGCAAATTCCGCTTCTATAATCCTCTTGGACGAAGTGTTATGGAGACCAAATTAGTGTTCAACCATCATCAACACGCTGTCAACATAAACAAGGGTCGTGTTTTACCGAAACCCCTGTTTATCTAATCATTTCTGGCCAGTTAATGTTAGGTAGATAAAGGGCGAACCGGTTAGAACACGAACGATCGAATCAATACAGGTAATTAACCCTTGGTCCTTATCTTATATAATATACAGTGTTTTCTCTGATATAGCTGTCATATATTAGGATTCTGGCTTTACAGCTAGTGCCCTTTGACAGGAACAAGAAGAAGAAGCAAGAATTAATCTTGGTACATCAGTTACTTGGGGTGATGGAAGCTAGCCTCTCACGAGGATAATTTGGTGTTTACATCCCTGTTATACCTGGTAGACTAAGCCTACCATACAATGAGATAAGGCACCTCCAGTTTTAACTAATATATTGTCGGGGTTCACGATGAGTGTGGGGGGTTGTGAGCAACTGTATACAAGGACTTTATCCCTGATATCCTCTCAAAGCAGTTGCCCTGACAATAACCCTTACTCACCGTCGTTCTATGGGTCTTCCCTCGATCCTCTCGGCGCCACTGCACGCCCAGGAGAGTACCCCAGTCGATCTCCCAACCGGCCTCAGGTCGTAGAGTGAGTGGAGACACAGATTGTTCCCTCAATTTGTGTGCCCGCCCCGGCAAAGAACTCTCACACAGCCTTCAAGGTCGCCAACTGGTGTTTTTAGGTGTCCAGTAACACTACAGTGGTGTTGTGTAATTGTGGTAATTGTGGCAAGAGCAAGTTCGATTAGATAGGTATCAGGCAAGTAATTATTTCTGTCACTCTGTTCTATTTCCTCTTCGCAATCACAAGGTAAATGGAGGGGATCATATAAACACCAACGAGTTTTGGTATTTTACTTAAAAACAACGAGATATATATATATCAATAAACATATCAGAGTCAAGTACATCAGCTGCTCTCTTCTCAGCAAATAATCTGGAGCACACCGGACGGCAACACGTTTCCTCATTAACGTCACCTGTCATATATCAGCTGACTCTGCTGGCCCTAACACTCGTGAGAGTGTTTATTGCTTGTTGGATCTGGCGTCGCGCGCCCCGTTTGTTTAACTTTTCGCAAACCACTATATCTACCATTCACATGACATATTTATGATTCCACTAGGTCGCGATACACCACTTCACTGGTCTCACGATCGATATCTTATTCTCACTGCACTCAAAGTGATTATTCATCGTACCAAGAAGATACACTATTCTTAATAATATTTACTATGCACTCACTTGATCACTGTACTGTTCTTTAAATCTATAATTCCTCTTAAAAGCGATATTACTGGCAATCACTTCTCATATATTAGATCATTCAGTACACAGGCATATACATTGATAAATCATTAATCAATACACAGGCATATACATTGATAAATCATTAATCAATACACAGGCATATATATATATATATATATATATATATATATATATATATATATATATATATATATATATATATATATATATATATATATTATATATATATATATATATATATATATATATATAAGGCATAATATATATATATATATAAAACTTATATATAAAACTCATGATTTATATATATATATATATATATATATATATATATATATATATATATATATATTATATATATATAAATCATGGATATCAATCATAGCATTTATATAAAGTCTGGGCTCATAGCCTAACACCAATAACTGGTTCACTACTAATATATATAATGATAATCACAGGAAATGAATTATAGTCACAGCAAATTATTTAGTAAATTCTGGTGCTGGCACACACCACACATAGATATATGTAAACGGATACTGTGAGTACTCAGGGTAGCCTCACCACACACTGTGCTCTCTGTGACATAGATTCAGGTGAGCCTTGCTCACTACATGAAAAATATTCTGACAAATATATATAGCTAACTAAAGGGGAAATGGGAGGGTAACTGTAAACACCTACTTCACCTATCCTATGATGAGAGTTGAGTTGTAGCTCCTGGTCCAGGCTCTCGCCTCATACACCCTCCAGAAACCCAAACCAACGTCCCAGGATGAACGCGTCTCGCCGCTTCAGTACACTGCAGGTCCGTGCTCCTCCTCCACGCTTTGCAGGGTCGGAGTCGGTCTCCCGGCCGTCAACTTTCCTCCCAACTACGGCAGCCAGCCTACGTCTCAGCGGTTGTCGTACGTTTCCTAATTAGTTCCTTGTCACTGCACTCCCTGTGGAACTGCCTCTCACCATTACGATGTCACTGTGAAGTTATTAGACCTCCTAGACGATACTGCTTAAGCTCCACACGCGCAGCACCCGACTCCAGAGCACTTGAAGCTCACTACTCTGTCAATTCCCTCGTCGTCTAGGTATGTCACTAGGTATTTAGGAAGACTTCTCGACGTGCTTGCATACAACTGGTGACTCGTATAGTTCCACGGGTTGGACGTCTTACTGTCAAACTTGACAGGATCGTCGATCACACGTCCAACCTAGTTGACAAGGCGGTCAACTAGGTTCGCTCACGGTGGAATGGCCCGGCCACTAAACTGCCTCCTGTACTGGTGAACTGCCAAGGACGTCGCTCACGTCGATGCCCGGCCCACTTCTTGCAACGCACCTGTCCCGGAGCACTTGTTGCTCAATATTCCGTCAATTCCTTATCTGATCCACACCTGTGTTGAAGGAAGACCTCACAGAGTGCGTGCTGACAACAGGAGACGCTTATATCCACCGGAGCTCGGGTAATCCGTCACTCTGACAGGATGACCGGTCGCACGTCCTGCCTCTCGGACGCATCGTGTGATACTAATGGCGCCAAGGCGCCGCCACGGCTGGATCCCCCTGCCTATGTGACGTCACATTTTCCAAAGTAGGTTTTCATTGGCTCCCAGTGCCACGTCGCTGACGGTGACCAATCTGGCGACACTGACATCACACAGTTTTGGCGGGAGACCAGAGCAGCCAGCGCCATATTGGCTTCCTAAAGGGCCTATCCCACAGGCCAAAATACTCTACTTTCACGAATTTCTCGGCTCTGCGAGAACACTAATCTCTCCCACATATGTTAAACTGAGGCCCGCAACGTAGAGAACGCTCGGGAATAGTGGACATGACTCTTACAGCAGGCGTGGGAGAATTAAAAGGGGGGGAACACCGTCACAGTGGTTATCGTGTCTCTTCTTACTCTTCTGTTTTCCAGGGACGTGAGGTTCAGCTCCTTTAGCCTTTCCTCATAGCTCATTCCTCTCAGTTCTAAGACGAGCCTGGTGGCATACCGCTGAATCTTCTCTAACTTTGTCTTGTGTTTAACTAGGTATGGATTCCAGGCTGGCGCTGCATATTCCAAGATTGGTCTGACATAAGTGGTATACAGGGTCCTGAACGATTCCTTACACAAGTTTCTAAAGGCAGTTCTTAAGTTGGCCAGTCTAGCATATGCCGCTGATGATATCCTTTTGATGTGGGCCTCTGGGGACAGGTTCGGTGTGATATCAACCCCTAGATCTTTCTCTCTATTTGACTCTTGCAGGATTTAACCTCGCAGATGTACCTTGTGTTCAGCCTCCTGCTCCCTTCACCTAATTTCATTACATTACACTTTCCTGAGTTGAACTTTAGCAGCCATTTTCTAGACCATTCCTCCAGTTTATCCAGGTCATCCTGTAGTCTCTGTCTATCTTCATCCGTCTTGATTCTTCTCATAATTTTTGCATCATCAGCAAACATTGCGAGGAATGAGTCTATTCCCTCTGGAAAATTATTTACATATATTAGAAACAGGATGGGTCCAAGTACTGAGCCCTGTGGGACTCCGCTGGTGACATCTCGCCACTCTGATGTCTCCCCCTTCACCGTTACTCGCTGTTTCATGTTGTTTAAATACTCCCTTATCCACTGCAGCACCTTCCCTTTTACTCCTGCCTGTTGCTCCAGCTTTTTTAACAGCCTTTTATGGGGTACTGTGTCAAACGCTTTCTGGCAGTCCAGGAAAATGCAGTCGGCCCACCCTTCCCTTTCCTGCCTAATTTTTGTTGGCTGGTCATAGAATTCTGTTAAACCTGTGAGGCACAATTTACCATCTCTGAACCCATGTTGGTGGTGCTTTACAAAGTTATTTCCCTCCAGATGCTCTACAAGCCTTTTCCTCTCGATCTTTTCCATCACCTTGCATGGTATACAAGTTAAGGAAACTGGCCTGTAGTTCAGTGCCTCTTGCCTGTCACCCTTCTTGCATATTGGGACTACATTAGCTGTTTTCCAACTTTCTGGTAGGTCTCCTGTTTCCAGTGACCTGTTATACACCATAGAGTGGCACACTTAGTGTTTCTGCACCTTCCTTTAGTATCCATTGTGAGATTCTGTCAGCCCAACAGCTTTTGTCACATCCAGCTCCAACAGACACCTTTTGAACTCATCACTGGTGAGGTCAAATTCCTCCAAGGTTGCTTGGTTTGCCTCCTCCTCATTTAGTGCAGGGGCTTCTCCTTGTTCTATTGTTCTATTGTTCTATTGTTCTCTCTTATTTGGAAGCAAATCATCAAATGCAATTCAGCTACAGATAGACAACATTAACATCAGTAATAAAAATGATGGCAAGTTTCTTGGCCTATTCCTGGACAAGAGACTCAACTTCAGCACCCACATTCAACACATAACTAAGAAAGTCTCTAAGACAGTTGGTATACTCTCCAAAATCAGATATTATGTTCCTAACTCTGCTCTCCTCTCTCTCTATTATGCTCTAATCTACCCCTATCTTAATTATGGTATCTGTGCATGGGGGTCTACCACTGCAAACCACCTTAAGCCCATCATCACCCAGCAAAAATCTGCTATCAGAATAATAACTAACTCTGCTTTCAGACAACACTCAGCTCCCTTGTTTAAATCCCTAAACTTGCTAAATATTAACTCCCTCCACACATTCTCTTGTGTCAACTACATTTACAAAACCCTGTTCTTAAATGCAAACCATGCTCTGAAACTCTCTCTGGACAGATGTAATAGGACCCATTATCACCACACCAGAAATAAATATCTCTTTGATATCCCCAGGGTCAAACTTAATCTGTGTAAACACTATGCAAATTAAGGGACCTAGTCTATGGAACTCACTCCCTAGTGGATTGAAAAACTGTAAAACTTTTGCCTTATTTAAAAACAAAACCAAAAAGTACTTAATTTCATCTTCTTAGTTTCCTACACTGAGCTTTATTTTTTGCTCTGTACCTAGTGTTACCCAATCTCCTAATTCTTATGTATTTAACCCAAACAACCTTATCATTGTGTTCATTGCTGTCTTCCTTTATGTGCTAGCCATTTGTTGTATTGTGCCTACCAATTTTTGTCAACTTCCATTCAAGCTTTCATTGCAATCAATCTTAGCTACCTAAGTGCTTTATTATACTGTACCTACAATTTTCTCTCATCTTTTTTTTTCTTTCCATGTAACTGTTATCATTTCTTTTTATAATTTTTGCTAGTATTTACCTACTAAAAATTTTCTTAGATTAAGGACCTGCCCGAAATGCTGCACGTACTAGTGGCTTTACAAGATTGTAATTACCATATTATATATTCTCACATTCCCAATGTACCTTCTTGTATATGAATAAATAAATAAATAAATAAATAAATAAATAAATAAATAAATAAATTGTAAAGACCTCCTGGAATCTCTTGTCGAGTTCTTCACACATCTCCTTGTCATTCTCTGTGTATCGGTTCTCCCTTTTTTTCAATTTTATCAATTGTTCCTTCATTGCTGTTTTCCTCCTTGTGTGGCTGTGAAGCAGCTTTGGTTGGGTCTTGGCTTTACTCGCTATGTCATTTTCAAACTGTCTCTCTGCTTCCCTCCTCACTCTGAGGTACTCATTTCTGCCCTCTGGTATCTCTCCCTCCTCTCCGGTGTTGTTATTTCTGTAGTTTCTCCATGTTCTTTTATTCAGTTGCTTCGCTACCTTGCATTCCTGGTTGAACCATGAATTTTTCTGTGTGTGTGTGTGTGTGTGTGTGTGTGTGTGTGTGTGTGTGTGTGTGTTGTGTGTGTGTGTGTGTGTGTGTGTGTGTGTGTGTGTGTGTACTCACCTAGTTGTGCTTGCGGGGGTTGAGCTCTGGCTCTTTGGTCCCGCCTCTCAACCGTCAATCAACAGGTGTACAGTTTCCTGAGCCTATTGGGCTCTATTATATCTACACTTGAAACTGTGTATGGAGTCAGCCTCCACCACATCACTGCCTAATGCATTCCATTTG
Source organism: Procambarus virginalis (assembly GCA_020271785.1). Lineage (NCBI taxonomy): Eukaryota > Metazoa > Arthropoda > Malacostraca > Decapoda > Cambaridae > Procambarus > Procambarus virginalis. The sequence goes on along the minus strand of WNGS01163422.1, from coordinate 39,455 downwards.
TCAACCACTCTGACACTAAAAAAGTTCTTTCTAATATCTCTGTGGCTCATTTGGGCACTCAGTTTCCACCTGTGTCACCTAGTGCGTGTGCCCCTTGTGTTAAACAGCCTGTCTTTATCAACCCTGTCGATTCCCCTGAGAATCTTGAATGTGCTGATCATGTCCCCCCTAACTCTTCTGCCTTCCAACGAAATGAGGTTTAATTCCCGTAGTCTCTCCTCGTAGCTCATACCTCTCAGCTCGGGTACTGTGTGTGTGTGTGTGTATGTGTGTGTGGTGTGTGTGTGTGTGTGTGTGTGTGTGTGTGTGTGGTGTGTGTGTGTGTGGTGTGTGTGTGTGTGTGTGTGTGTGTGTGTTCACCTAGTTTTACTCACCTAGTTGTGTTTGCGGGGGTTTAGCTCTGGCTCTTTGGTCCCGCCTCTCAACCATCAATCAACTGATGTACAGATTCCTACATATCTACATTTGAAACTGTGTATGGAGTCAGCCTCCACCACATCACTTCCTAGTGCATTCCATTTACTAACTACTCTGACACTGAAAAACTTCTTTCTAATGTCTCTGTGGCTCATTTGGGTACTCAGCTTCCACCTGTGTCCCCTTGTTCGCGTCCCGCCAATGTTGAATAGTTTATTTATTTATTTATTTATTTATTTATTTATTTATTTATTTATTTATTTATATACAAGAAGGTACATTGAGTTTGTGAGAATACATTGAATAGTACAGTATTTACACTCTTGTAAAGCCACTAGTACGCACAGCGTTTCGGGCAGGTCCTTAATCTAACAAATAATTTTAAGTAGGTAATTTCTATCAGAATTGATAAATGATAACAAATACATTGCAAGAGAAAAATGAGATGAGAGAGCTTAGTAAGTATATTAAAGCACATTGTTATATTAAAGCTCTGATTAATTACATTGACAGCTTGATTGGTAATTTAAACAAGATTAATAGACACCATACAGCAGATTGACAGCACATATAAGACAGCAATGATCACAATGGTAAAGATGTTCAGATTGGGTACATAAAGATTGGGAGACTGGGTAGCAAAAGATACAGATAAACAAGATTAATAGACACCATACAGCAGATTGGCAGCACATATAAGAAGACAGCAATGATCACAATGGAAAAGATGCTCAAATTGGGAACATAAGGTTGGGAGATTGGGTAGCAATAGATACAGTGCAATTTTAAGGCAAAAGGTGAAAAACTATGAAGATGAAATTAGGTACTTTTTAGTATTGATTTTGAATGAAGTAAAAGTTGGACAGCTTTTCAACAAAGATAAATCTAAAGTCTACTTGAGGATAACAATGCTGCAACATTTTCCTCAAACGACTCCTTACAGAAAAACTAATCGTGCCATAGAATGGTAATTTAATATATTTAATATCCCTATCTACTGTAGCAATCCTACACGATGGGTGAAACTTCTTATTTACGAAATTCCTTGTAAAAGTATAAATCATATGTAAAGGATAACCATTGTTTGCACAAAATTTCACAAGAAAATTAACTTCTTGATCAAAGTTATTCCAATTAGAACATAAAACAAAGGCCCTATTCAGTAAAGTATTAATTGCATTTTTCTTAAAAATATCAGGAACAAATGAATTAAAATTTAAACCTAACCCAGTAAAAGTTGGTTTTCTAAACACATTAGTGTTGAACCCATTAAGGTTGTTCACTTTGACTTCAAGAAACGATAATGAATTATCCACTTCACGCTCCGCAGTGAAACGTATATTACTATGTTGTGCATTAAGATATTCTCTAAATTTCTCAATATGACATTGGTCCCTAAATAACAAAAATGTGTCATCTACATAACTCCTGTACAAGACTGGTTTAAAGGCCATAGGACATTTATCAAGCCAATTTGTTTCATGAAAACTCAAAAACGCATTAGCGAGTGCAGGACCTAAGGGAGACCCAATTGCTACTCCATCGATTTGTTTATAGTATTTATTATTAACATAAAGACAGAGTCTTTAACCGCTAATTCTAACAACCGTCTGAATATTTTACTACAAAACCCAGATACTAAATTAGTGTCAGCAAATAGCTGATTTATACAAATATCAATGGTTTCCAACAGAGGAATATTAGTAAAAAGTGATTAAACATCGAAACTGGCCATTATAGTTGGGAACTCAAAATTTAAAGAGGAAAGTTCCTTTACAAAATCCTGAGAATTTCTCACAGTAAATTCATTATGCGTTAATGGTTCTAATAATGGAACCAGAAACTTTGCCAGTTTATAATTAAAAGTGCCAATCGCTGATAAAATAGGACGAATCGGTATACCCGTTTTATGAACTTTAGGTAACCCATATAAGATGCCTGGCTTAGAGCCAGTTGCAAGCAATTTTGTATAATCAAAAAGACAGTCTTTCAGACCTCTTAAAACTCTATTTAGTTTATCCTCACATTTTAAAATATTTTTTTAGGTTTTGAGCGGTTATGTAATACATAGAAAACATGTACCCTAAGGACTGGTACAAATTATAGTTGGACCAGTATCATCAGTACTGTTTCTTCCTTAGCACATGAAGTATTTAATGATTTTGGTAAATATAAATCTACATTCCCCCCATTCGACAAAAGATAATTGGATTGTATTATTAGCTTAAAGAAGGATAGGAGCATTTGTATT
>WNGS01163420.1:89886-102757 GCA_020271785.1 Procambarus virginalis | reverse complement strand
ATATGCAAGTACACTACACGCTCCTATGATTACTCTTGTGTCGAAGGACATCGGGATGAGGTCCTCGGTAAGAAGATATCTGACCTGAAGAGGATGGATGAGAGGATTGAAGACATTCATGCTCACGATGCACGTTGCTCATTACAGATGCCTGTTCCCTCCCAGATTAACCGACTTTCAGAGATGCTCACTGTATGGCCAGCTTGAGCCAGTAACCGGGTTCTTTTCGCGAAAGGTGCCTTAGAACCTCTACTTCCTGATCCTACCCCAAGTCAATGGTAAGTTCTCAAGAATTGGCAGTAGCAAGTAACAGTGCAAGGGATATACTATACGCAATTGCACCTTCACCAATATGTTATATATATAGGAGTATAACTACACATATATACACTGTGTCGCTTTCACCCAAGGACACTCAGTAGATCTGCAGTGTTCATCAAATCCTGGTCAGTCCACTATCTTTAAGTAAACGTCGTCCATGCTCAATGGTAATCACTGGCGGGTTATCATTCCTTAAAATGTGCCAGTCCAAACACCATATCATCATGATGTCCCAATACCGACATTCGGTCTCCAGAAACACACTGGCAGAGGACTTCAGCAACAAGCTGACAGGGTTCTCAAATAATTATGTACAGGGGGTAGCTAACACCTTGGCAGAAGTCTCTAGCAACCAACTAGCAGGATTTCTCAGCAGACGAATACTACTGTTATCTCGTAACTCCTCTTGGCCAAATCCCGGGTACTTCAGTCCATACAACACTACATAAGCCCAGTAGCTAACACACTGCTACTACCGATGGCGGCCACTTTGTCCTCTCACAGGACCAAGTCAGGAGTTCAGGACTGCCCAAGGTGAACTGATTTACACAGCGCAATTGCCTCATCACGTAACCTCTGTGATCATAAACGTCATTAGCCAACCAGACAGTATACTGGGTGAATTTAGGATAACACTTTTCATTGTGGAGCTGAAATAGTAATTGCATGCATAACCTAGATGGTGTTGATATTGTTATACCACCCACCAGAGGTCATCATCATCGACCTTACCTCCTAACTGAGGTATGAAACAGGAGCCTTTCACAGACGTCACACCACCGCCACCAGATGGCGTTGTCTTCAACTCACCTAATACCTGGGAGTTGGAGAACAGGTCCATTCATTGTGCCAAATCGTCACTCCACACTCCAGCAACGGGGTTTATACTGTAACATTCACCATCTTACAATAGTCTTAAGCTAGGTGTATATGACTACTTACTGAAATCACTGTTAGATAAAGCCTTTAAACATTCTTTCAATAACCAACAGTGGAAACAAGCCTCCCTTCAGGTTAGACTTGGAGCCTCCACATTCGCACAGCAACTGTACCAGCCATCCTGTCCTCTGCAGCATTTGAAAACCTGGTGAAGGAATTCTAGCAGCTTACATGTGCCAACTGACAGGAGTACACGATCCCAGTTTTAAACAGTGTACTATTAAGTGGGTCGTTTTCGAAGCCCGAGCACTTCAACCACCGTCGTCTAAAGCCAGAAGCAATCCAGCTTGGACGGTCTCATTATAGATAGACCAGCTGCAGTGTACCTAGATGCTGCATCAGCACCACGCAATATCGCTCACCTCAGTGCAGTAGCAGCTCCTCATGTGGATGACCTCTGCTTTCAACCCCTAATGTCAACCACTAGCGTGCATCTCAAACTACAAGTCCTCCAATTTGCAGTGCCTCTCCACCCTGTTGCCCCAATCCACACTGAATCTAGGTGTACTTCTGGTGAGGCGGTGGCTGACAAGTATAGTCAGCATGGCCTGCTCTGCTAAAGCACAAGGGGATGAAACTCGAAGCACAGTGACGATAACGCATGACTAGCAGAAATAGAGCTACAGTATCTTATGCCCTGTCACGTTGACGATCCTGCTGGTCTCCCAGATGGAATCACAGTGAACCTTCTTCAGTGTTGAACATTCAGGTGATACTAATTGGATCTCCATTAGAATTTGTCCTCATTGCTTTGGAAACACTTGGCGCCTGGGGTAAACAATTTTTTTTAAACTAGTCCTTCACTAGTTTTTGAAGGATCTGCGTTTTGAGCTAATCGAAAGAACAAGAGACCTTAGAGCTGCCGACTTTCCCAGCGCCTCAACTTGGTAATACAGAGGGACAAAGTACACCGCATTCCGGGTTCCTGCCCCCCCCCCCCTCCTCCCCATTTGAAGAGCTTGATGAACGCGACAGCCTGTGGCAACCATCCCAGTACCTTGTATGTAACATAGTTTGTAACTCATTTTGTGTAATATAGGTTCAAAGAAAATCACATTAAAATAATTACCAATATATTAGGGGGTGGAAGAAAACAATGTGTTGACGCACGTCTGAGTCGCACAAGGCTTCCCTCGGTGCTGCTTATTATCTTCAAGGTTGACTGAACCAAATAAATATTCAAAATAATTTTTTAGGGCCAGTCTAATGTATATATGAAACAAATCTTGAATGGTCACCAAGCTGTAAATCAGCATAAATTCTATGATCCCGATAGTATTCTAACCTGTGAGGCCAGGGATCACCTCATTGACTATCACAGCACCAATAGCACTCCACCATCGAGTGTCAATCGATGTACTGGGGCTAAAACTTGAACTTGCACTCGCGTGATGCAAAGTTGTGCTGTGCCACAGGACCACAACGCTGCAATGGTAAGGGACAGTATTTTTTCAAATGCTTCATCCCTATACCCGGGTGCATTCGGGTTTCATTCTAAACTATTTTATCAAATCCAGGTTTAGGCAACGGTTTTAGATTTTAGTTACAAGTTTTAGGGATCATGTAAATATACTATATCATATAATTAAGCTAAATAGATACAAGGCGGTATTTTGTAAATACTTAAACATTCCCAGCATATCGGCTGAGACTTAAAGTAAGTGAGACGAGGATGGGGTGAGGTCTCACTTAGGTGAAGTGAGTAACGGTCTGTATGTTTGGAAAACTATATTTGTATGTTTGGGTAACTGTAACTGTATGCCTGGATTACTGTATATGTAAATCTGAGTAACTATATTTGTCAGAATAACTGTCTTGGTGACTGTGTCTACGTGGCTATGTCATGGAGGCTGATTCTGTTTGTCTTGAGTATGAATTGTATGTGTATGAATTGGCGGATGTGTGTGTCTATGTATTTGGGACTGTATTTGCATGTCCTGGTGGTTTATTATTTAAATCTTTGGTAATTGTATCTGTATGTCAGGGTGATTGTATCTGTATGCCTATGTGCCCGTGTCTGTATGACTTCGTGAATGACTCCCGGACCCCTTGCATATACCAAATACCTTTCCTTGCAGCTAACTGCACTTGCTTAATATATTTACCAACATTCACACTCTCAGACCAGCATTATTGTAAATTATAAACGTTTCGCTCTTGCCCTCTTTACTAATACTTAGAAAAACCAGTATGTCGTGACTGTCCCTTCTCTCTCTCTCTCTCTCCTGTCATCGTGAGGTCAATCTTCCTCAGTCTTTACTCAGTGCTCAGAGTTTTCATGACCAGTATTGTAGCAAGCTTCTGACCATTCTCTAAGTTTTCTCTGTATTCATAGGTGGTAATTCATAGCGGCGCCACATTTTCTAGCCCTTGTTTAGCACAGAGAGTGAACGTGGACAAGGAATCCTTGTCCAAGTTTCCAAGCTATATATAATTATCAGTTTTGTGTAGGAAAGTGATATATATTAAAAAAATTTTGGCGTTGAATTTCGAACTTTCCCAATATAATTATTGTTGAACATATAGTTATATTTTAACCCTGAAGAATTTTAATTCAGTTAAATTTGGACAGATCCAATTTTACTCTTGTAGTGTTACACCTCTGCCAATTTTCCCGGAGTCAAGTTGTATTTATGTAAGGTGGCTGTTCTGCGCCCATGAAATACGACGCAATAACCGTTTAAGTTTGGCAGAAAGCTTGAGCGAGCATTCAATAAATCACAGAATTCAATAATCGTTTCTATACCCCGTGAGGCGAAAACAAGACATGGAACCTATGTTACTAATGAATGTTGTGTGTGTATTCACATAGTTGTATTCCCCTAGTTGGGCTTGCTGGGGTTGAGCTCTGCTCTTTCGGCCCGCCTCTAACTACTACCTACTAACTACTAACTAATTTTTGTATTTTTTTCCCTCCACACACACACAGAAGACGCACACGATTAGTGAGGTCCATGGAAATTCGTAAATTTCTCGGGACATTGAAGAAGTATAGAGGCTAGATCATAGTATTTGGCCTCTCGCAGTGTGTAGCTAGCAGGGTGCAACATAGCATAGTCATATCGCTAGTGATAGTGCGAAGAAACCTAAGTGGAGTTAGTGGCTGCACCGGTGCATATACAGTGAGGAGAACCGCTTTGAACGACCTGACCTGACGGCCAGCGTGGGACGACCCGCCGTAGTGGTAGAGTAAATTAGTGAACTGTAACACAACAATACAGTGACTGACTCCAGAGCTTTGTGTAGATAGAGAAGAACCGCCATCATCAATCTAGTAGCACTTAGTGAATCTCCTAGTGGGAGGCAACGACGGAGCACCATCGTCATCCATACATCGTCATTATTCATCTAGTTGTGTGAGCAGAAAGGCAGACTGGTATGTACCCCTCTCTGGTCAATTAATCAGCTCTACAGTGTGAGGTAAAATATTATCAAATTCTTGTTCAGGATAGCATATATATTTAAAATCTCAAAGTGGCTCATTTTGGATAGAGGTTAACGATTACGGGAACTCGTGACACACACATGCAGGCACGTACGCCCACATACATATGCACACACACACACACATACACAAAAACACACACACAAACGTTCAGTCAGGGAAGAAAGGATAAACACCTTTTGTGGAAAGAGGTAAGACCCCACTATATACCACCCCCTCTCTTACCCCCCATCTGACCTGATCTGACCTGGTCGCCACCACCGCCCCCTCACAGTCCCCCACATCCTCCTTACACATACTCTCCCCCTCTCTCCCTCTTTCTCTCCCACTCTCAAAAGCGCAGGGCGAGAAGGGAAAACCAGGAAAGCGCAGGGCGAGAAGGGAAAACCAGGAAACCACAGCTCCCAACACATCACCCCCAGGGGCGAGGGGGGAACCCACAACCAGCTACCCAGTAACACCAGCGGGGAGGGCAACCCCACCACCCTCCTCTGCATAGAAACCCCCCCTTTCCTTCCTGTCCTCCCTCCCCTTTCACCCCATACCCTCCCTGTCCCTCCCCCCTACACTTGACCCCCCCACCCCTCATCCCAGTATCCTCTGCAACCCTGGTATCCACCTCACAAATCCTCACACCCATGTAACAGCTTCCCCAACCAGCAGAACACTCACCAAGGAGGAGATTTGAGAAGGGACAGAAGAATGTGAGCCTCAAGGCAATGTACACTAACAAAGATGGAATTACAAATAAAGCAAATAAACTTGGATAATGGGTACTAGAGGAAAACCCAGAAATAATAGCTCTCACAGAAACAAAGCTAACGAAAACAATAACAAATGCAGTGTTCTCAACAGGACTATTATTTTATGAGGAAAGAGAGAGAAGGAAGAGGTGCTGGTGGTGGTGTAGCCCTGCTGGTAAGAAAAGGCTGGGATTTTGAGGAGTTGGTTGTTCAGGGATGTGAAGGTTTCAGTGACTACATAATAGGTACAATAACAACTGGATGGCAAAAAATTATAGTCGTAGTCATATATAATCCACCACCAAATGACAGAAGACCCAGACAAGAAAATGATAGAAACAACATGGCCACCATTAACATAATAGAGAGAGCAGCTTCTGTTGCTAGCAGGAATGGATCTGGACTACTAATCATGCGAGACTTCAACAATGGGAAGATAGATTGGGAGAACAGACCCGTATGGAGGACCAGAAACATGGAGAGCAAAGCTGCTGGATGTGGCAACAAGAAACTTTCTAAGCCAGCACGTCAAGGAACCAACAAGAATGAGAGGAGAAGATGAACCAGCAATGCTTGATCTGATATTTACCCTAAATGAGTGGGATATAAGGGAAGTCAAGATGGAAGCACCCTTGGGAATGAGTGATCAAAGTGTATTGAACTTTGAGAAGCTGGAAGAGCTTGGAATTATCCCCCCCCCCCCCGAAAAAGAACTAGGAAACAAAAGGCTGGCATACCGAAAGGGAAATTATGAGGAGACGAGAAGCTTCCCAAGGGAAGCTGTTCTTTTGTTCCTTGGTTCTTTTGGTTCCTTGGTTCCTTGGTTCCTGTGTACCTTGGTACACAGACCTCAGAGCTAAGTCTGTACAAGATATGATGGACTATGTCACCCAAAAGTGTCAGGAGGCAGTAAGCAGATACATCCCGGCCCAAAAGGAAAAATCCGAGAAGCAAAAGTAGAATCCATGGTATAATAGGGCATATATGGAAGCAAAGAAACTGAACAAAAGGGCGTGGAGGAACTTTCGGAATAACAGAACACCAGAAAGCAGAGAGAGATACCAGAGAACCAGTAATGAGTATGTCAGGGTGAGAAGAGAAGCTGAGAAAAGTTTTGAAAATTATATAGCAAACAAAGCCAAGACCAAACCAAAGCTACTCCACAGTCACATCAGAAGGAAAACAACAGTGAAAGAACAGGTAGTGAAACTTAGAACAGGCGAGGACAGGAATACAGAGAATGACAAAGAGTTGTGTGATGAACTCAACAAGAGGTTTCAGGAGGTCTTCACAACAGAACAAGGTGAGGTCACTCTGCTAGGAGAAAGGGAAGTAAACCAGGCGGCCTTGGAAGAGTCCGAAATTACGAGAGAGGAGGTCAAGAGACACCTGCTGGAACTGGATGATAGAAAGGCTGTTGGTCCAGACGGGATCTCGCCATGGGTACTGAAAGAGTGTGCAGAGGGACTTTGCTTGCCACTCTCCATAGTGTATAGTAGGTCACTGGAGACGGGAGACCTACCAGAAATATTGAAGACGGCGAATGAGGTCCTAATATACAAAAAGGGCGACAGGCAAGAGGCACTGAACTACAGGCCAGTGTCCTTGATTTGTATACCATGCAAGGTGATGGAGAAGATCGTGAGAAAAAACTGGTAGCACATCTGGAGAGTAGGGATTTCGGGGCAAATGGCCAATATGGGTTCAGGGAGGGTAAATCTTGCCTGACTGGCTTAATAGAATTCTACGACCAGGTGATAAAGATTAAGCAAGAAAGAGAGGGCTGGGCAGACTGCATTTTCTTGGATTGTCGGAAAGCCTTTGACACAGTACCGCATAAGAGGCTGGTACATAAGCTGGAGAGACAGGCAGGTGTAGCTGGTAAGGTGCTCCAGTGGATAAGGGAGTACCTAAGCAATAGGAAGCAGAGAGTTGCGTTGAGGGGTGAGACCTCCGATTGGCGTGAAGTCACCAGTGGAGTCCCACAGGGATGTGTACTCAGTCCTATCTTGTTTCTGATATATGTAAATGATCTCCCGGAGGGTATAGATTCATTTCTCTCAATGTTTGCGGATGATGCCAAAATTATGAGAAGGATTAAGGCAGAAGACTGAAAACGTTGTTTCTAATGTCTCTGTGGCTCATTTGAGTACTCAGCTTCCACCTGTGTCTTCTTGTGCGTGTACCACCCGTGTTAATGTACAATCGTGTACAATCCATCCTTGTCTACCCATTCAATTCCCCTGAGAATTTTGTAAGTGGTGATCATGTATCCCCTAGCTCTTCTGTCTTCCAGCGACGTGAGGTGCAGTTCACGTAGTCTGTCCTTATAAATCATGACTTTTCGTTCTGGGACTAGCCTAGTGGCATACCTCTTTTCCAGCTTCGTCTGTTGCTTGACTTGATATGGGCTCCATGCTGGGGATGCATACTCCAGGATTGGTCTTACTTATGTTGTATACAAGATTCTGAAGGATTCCTTACACAGGTTTCTGATAGTACTTCTGATGTTAGCCAGCCTCGCATAGGCCGCTGTTGTTATTCTTTTGATGTGGGCTTCAGGAGACAGGTTTGGCGTGATATCAACTTCTAGATCTTTCTCTCTATCCGTCTCGTGAAGGACTTACTCTCCCATTCGGTATCCAGTGACTGGCCTCCTAGTTCCTCCTCGTAGTTTCATTTCCTTACGTTTACTTGGGTTGAACTTTAGTAGCCATATGTCGGACCATTCCATCAGTTTGTCTAGGTCATCTTGTAGCCTCATACTATCCTCCTCTGTCTTGATCCTCCTCACAATTTTTGCATCATCAGCAAACATCGAGAGGAACGAGTCAATTCCTTCTGGGAGATCATTTACGTATATCAGAAACAGTATAGGTCCAAGTTCTGATCACTGGTGACTCCCCTCCAATCCGAGACCTCACCCCTCACCGTGACTCGCTGTGTCCTGTTGTTTAGGTACTCTCTTATCCTGTGGAGTACCTTCCCTTTCACTCATGCCTGCATCTCAAATTTGTGCACTATTCTCTTATGTGGTACTGTGTCAAAAACTTTCTGCAGTCCAAGAATATGCAGTCTGCCCAGCCCTCTCTTGCCTGATTTTTGTTGCCTAGTCATAGAACTCAGTTAATCCTGTTAGGCATGATTTGTCTTCTCTGAACCCATGCTGATGTTGTGTTAAAAAGTTCTTCCGCTCCAGATGTTCCACCAGCTTTTTTCGCACAATCTTTTCCATCATCTTGCATAGAATGCAAGTTAGGGAAACTGGCCTGTAGTTCAGTACCTCCTGCCTATCACCCTTCTTGTATATTGGGACTACATTGGCCGCCTTCCAAGTTTTTGGCTGTTACCAGTGACTTGTACACCATGGAGGGTGGTAGGCAAAGAGCTTCTGCTCCTTCCTTTAGAATCCATGGTGAGATTCCATCCGAGCCTATAGCCTTTGTCACGTCCAAATCCAGCAGATGCTTCCTCACATCCCCAACGGTGATAACAAACTCCTCTAGTGGTGTCTGGTATGATTTTCCCTCTCTTATCTCCGGAACGTCTCCTTGCTCTGAGGTGAAGACTTCGTGGAATTTCTTATTGAGTTCCCTCATGTGTGTGTACTCACCTAGTTCTCACCTAGTTGTGTTTGCGGGGGTTGAGCTCTGGCTCTTTGGTCCCGCCTCTCAACCGTCAATCAACAGGTGTACAGATTCTCTATCATATCTACACTTGAAACTGTGTATGGAGTCAGCCTCCACCACATCACTTCCTAATGCATTCCATTTGTCAACCACTCTGACACTAAAAAAGTTCTTTCTAATATCTCTGCGGCTCATTTGGGCGTTCAGTTTCCACCCGTGTCCCCTTGTGCGTGTGCCCCTTGTGTTAAATAGACTGTCTTTATCTACCCTATCAATTCCCATCAGAATCTTGAATGTGGTGATCATATCCCCCCTAACTCTTCTGTTTTCCAGCGAAGTGAGGTTTAATTCCTGTAGTCTCTCCTCGTAGCTCTCTCTCAGCTCGGGTACTAGTCTGGTGGCAAACCTATGAACCTTTTCCAGTTATGGTGATCATATCACCTCCTTTTCTTCTGTCTTCTAGTTTTGGCATATTTAATGCCTCTAAAGTGTGTGTGTGTGTGTGTGTAATTACCTAAGTGTAATTACCTAAGTGTAGTTGCAGGATGAGAGCTACGCTCGTGGTGTCCCGTCTTCCCAGCACTCTTTGTCATATAATGCTTTGAAAGTACTGACGGTCTTGACCTCCACCACCTTCTCACCTAACTTGTTCCCACCGTCTTCCACTCTATTTGCGAAAGTCAATTTTCTTATATTTCTTCGGCATCTATGTTTAGCTAGTTTAAATCTATGACCTCTTGTTCTTGAAGTTCCAGGTCTCAGGAAATCTCCCCTGTCGATTTTATCAATTCCTGTTACTACTTTGTACTTAGTGATCATATCACCTCTTTTTCTTCTGTCTTCTAGTTTTGGCATATTTAATGCCTCTAACCTCTCCTTGTAGCTCTTGCCCTTCAGTTCTGGGAGCCACTTAGTAGCATGTCTTTGCACCTTTTCCAGTTTGTTGATGTGCTTCTTAAGATATGGGCACCACACAACAGCTGCATATTCTAGCTTTGGCCTAACAAAAGTCATGAACAATTTCTTTAGTATATCGCCATCCATGTATTTAAAAGCAATTCTGAAGTTAGAAAGCGTAGCATAGGCTCCTCGCACGATATTCTTTATGTGGTCCTCAGGTGATAGTTTTCCATCTAGAACCACCCCTAGATCTCTTTCTTTATCAGAATTCTTTAAAGATTTCTCACATAATGTATAGGTTGTGTGGGGTCTATGTTCTATTCCACATTCCATAGCATGACATTTATTAACAATAAATTCCATTTGCCAAGTGGTGCTCCATATACTTATTTTGTCCAGGTCTTCTTGAAGGGCATGACAATCATCTAAATTTCTTATCCTTCCTATTATCTTAGCATCATCAGCAAACATGTTCATATAATTCTGTATACCAACTGGTAGATCATTTATGTAGACAATAAACATAACTGGTGCAAGAACTGAACCCTGTGGTACTCCACTTGTGACATTTCTCCAGTTGGACACATTGCCTCTGATTACTGCCCTCATTTTTCTATCAGTCAGAAAATTTTTCATCCATGTTAGAAGCTTACCTGTCACCCTTCAAATATTTTCCAGTTTCCAGAACAACCTCTTGTGTGGAACTCTGTCGAAAGCCTTTTTTAGGTCCAGATAGATGCAGTCAACCCAACCATCTCTTTCCTGTAATATTTCTGTGGCTCGATCATAGAAACTTAGTAAATTCGATACACAGGATCTTCCAGATCGAAAACCATACCGTCTGTCTGAAATTATATCATTTCTCTCTAGGTGTTCAACCCATTTAGTTTTAATTATTTTTTCCAATATTTTGACTATTACACTTGTCAATGATACAGGTCTATAATTAAGGGGGTCTTCCCTGCTTCCACTTTTCTAGATTGAAACTATGTTAGCCTTTTTCACACATCAGCTACAACTCCTGTAAACAGGGATGCCTGAAAATTCAGTTGAAGTGGAATGCTGAGCTCAGGTGCACATTCTCTCAGAACCCATGGTGAAACTCCATCTGGACCAACTGCTTTGTTCTTACTTAGCTCCTTGAGCATTTTTTCCATTTCGTCTCTAGACATCTCTATGTGCTCTATGATGTTCTCTGGAATTCTTATTGTCTGGTTCCCTGAAGATTTTATTTTGTTCAAACACACTTCGGAACTTTTCGTTTAATGTTTCACACATTTCCTTTTCATTTTCCGTGAATCTATTTCCCATTTTCAACCTCTGAATATTATCCTTTATCTGCAATTTGTTGTTTATGAATTTATAGAATAGATCTGGTTCTGTTTTACATTTGTCTGCAATCCCTTTTTCAAAATTTCTTTCTGCCTCTTTCCTCACTGCCGTGTAGTTGTCTCTTGCATCCTTGTATCGCTGGTATGTTTGGGGGTTTGGCCTCTTCCTGTATTGATTCCATTTTTGTGTCTTTTGGTCTCAGGCCCTCTCGCAATTTCTGTTGAACCAATCCTGTTTCCTAGTTCTGCATCTCTATTTTGGTATAAAATTGTTGTGCCTTTATCATATATTTCACAAAACTTGACATACATCTCATTCACTTCCTTGCCTAGCAACAAGTCTGTCCAATTATACTCACTAAAAAAATTTCTAAGGTTGCCATAATGCCCTCTCCTAACGTCAGGTTTTTCAATTGCTTCAACCTTCTTATTTTCTTCCAGATTATAACGCATTGCATACTTTATTCCTAAAAGAACATGGTCACTTTTACCCAAGGGAGGAAGGTACTGAATGTCAAATATTTCTTCCTCCTTCCTGGTAAATATCAAATCTAGCATGGAGGGAACGTTCCCTTCCCTCATCCTCGTAGCTTGTTTAACATGTTGATACAAGAATGTTTCCAGGATGAGGTCTAGAAATTTACAGGTCCTAAAATCTTCTGTTTTAGCTTCATATGCTTCCCAGTCTATGGATTTCAAGTTGAAGTCGCCGACTATCAACAGTCGTGATCTATCGTTATCCGCTCTCGCTATGATCTCTCTCATTATTGCTATAAGACCTTCTCGTTTACTATCTAGCTCCTCCTTGGACCATGTGCTGCTTGGCGGTGGACTATATGCATTTCTGATCACTAGTTTATCATCCTCAGGGCATATCTCTGGTGCTATTGTATCAACTTCTTTTGGATTGGCAGTCATTATTTCCATCACCTTTAGGTGTTCTTTCACCAGCACAGCAACTCCACCGCCTTTCCTAATTTTTCTGTCCCGTCTCCAAATTGAGTAGCCCCTTGGGAATATGACCTCGTTTAAAAATCCTCTCCAAGTTTTGTCTCCGTGAGTGCAACAATGTCTGGTGTCTGCAGCTATATTACATCTCTTAACTCCAGTATCTTTGATCTTACTCCATCTGTGTTGGTGTATGCAATCTTCAGGAACTTGTTCCCCCTCTTCTTATTTTTCACTCCCCCTTTCTCTAATGATTTTGTTGGTTTGCCTTTATGTACCACTTTACTGGTCTGCCTACCCCTATCCTTTGTAGAAAAAAAATTGATTTCTCTTCATTCCTGCTCTCATTTAAACGTTTTGCCTCGGCGAGGTTCAGTTTCAGCTTCTCTCTATCTTCTTTTGAAAGATCTCGTCTTAACGACCACACTTTCCCATCCTCATCACTTTGTAATTTTCTAGCATTCCTTAGAACTTTCCATCCGTTTGGCACCATTTAGGTGATCCTCAAAGGTCGATCTTTCCCTTTTACATATCTGCCTATTCTCCTGTAGTCGCACACATTCTCTATGGTTGTAAGACCTTCCACGAGGCCAACAATTTATCTACTACTTTTGC